>JAWNNO010001917.1:0-283106 GCA_035044985.1 Lordiphosa fenestrarum
TGTTTCAAATTTTGGACACGCCCCCTCCCGCCCCCGCAATAAAAAATATTGAATTACTCCCACAGTTTTTAAGATATCGAGCTCAGATTTTGCAGTGTAGTCTATGTGGCCAATATCTACAATCTCACAAATTTTCAAAAGGATCGGATAATACATGGCTGAGTTAAAAAAATGTTGCATACTTATCCGAGCTGAGCTGAGTAACGGGTATTTCGAAGTCGGGCAGGGCCGACTTTAACTTACGCTCTCGTTTTTTTTTAAATTCGTTTCTCCCCTATTATTAATTGATGACCCATAGTCTAACAAGTAATCGTTCAAAATTTCAGCTTTTTAAAATAACATCCCAGGGTGGCGCAATAGACTTGATGTTTATAAAAAACTTCAATTTTAGTGGTACAAGTAAAAAATTTTTTTGTATTGATAAAGGGTATTTCCTGCCTTGCTTTTATCCGAGACCGAATAAATCCATCCCTAGCTTTTGGACCACAAACAGACAATGAAGCTTCTGTCACGAGCTTAACGCATCTCTCCACAGCTTGAGTGTGGCAAGGAAACTTATCAAACTTCAGTAAACTAGTTCCTGATGAAATCATGTCCTCCAAATCCTTGTTATTATACCTCATTGTCATTGGAGGCTCTGTAATCTTTTCTTTTGCCCAATCTATTATATTATAATACTTCGACGCATGTGCTTGAAGCTCTGGAAGTCGAAACTCGCGAACTTTCATTCCCTTTCTCTCCTTTCGAGCCTTCAATATCTTTCCTAGAGCTAGTTTCCTTATGTGTAATGCATCATCTTGTAACATAGCCAATAAAATATTTTCTGGATGTGCAAAGAATGAATTTCTTTGTATGGTTTTCAAAACTATGCTCTTCAGATCATCTCTCAAATACAAACTCCTTTTAACCATGTTAAAAACATGAACCGGACCGTCTTTACAAGATGACTTTGTTTTGATGTCAAACCATGTTGGTGCGTACACTTTCATGATGAAAGTAGCTAGTTCCCTCAAGCTTTCTGTTGGCTTAGCTGTTCCGATGTATAAACGGAGAATCCTATTCGCGCAAGTCAGCCATCGTGAATGTGCCAGTGTTCCTGGTTCTCTGCAGGCCAAGTTTGGTGAGATATTGCCAACAGAAACTGCAGAGCATATTTGATAAAGATATTTCTGATCGTTGATCGTCCTCATTGACTTTCGGCAATTCGGTGGGAATGGCATCAAAAACCTGTACACTCAAATCCCGACACTTAGCGAGTTTTTTGCCTATGCTGCCGGAAAAACTATTAGGGCCTGTTGTGGTACCGTCGAGACTAAAGAACAAATGTCGAAGTGGTAATTCATTTGCATGCAGCAAGCACACGAACCATTGCAAAGGTCGTTCCAGATGTCTTTCTAATAAACATATGACTCCGTTTTTATGCCCCGTGTTCACAGCAGTTCCATCACATCCAAATGCCAAAAGAGATGACCGGAATTCAAAAGATTTTTCCAAAAACTCGACAATATTTTTGTCTATCGTTGTTGCTTTCCCCGAATCAACCGCAAGATGACCGATATACTCCGAGCCTGGCTCAGATATTAATGAGTTATGTTCTTCAGTGATAGTGTTGCGAGATGATATAATTTTAGAAGAGGTCATAACTAAAGTTTTGTCTTTACGACCGTCAAAATAAATAGCCGCTATGGTTAGCCGTTATGGTCGTTATCAACACATTGCAAGTCTTTGCGTACTTTTTGCCGCTCTCGACGAATCTTACACCGGTCAATTACTTTTGATGAGTTGTCAGCACTAATAATATTCAAATCAAGCATTGCAGCGTTTACGATGAAAGCAGCAGATCGATCAGAAACTCCACTTCTATCACACGCTGTTGCAAGATTTTGAAGATTAAGTCTCATCTGATTATTTTCGTTTTGTTCCTTGGCCGTTTATGTTCGTTTAGCTTTTTAACAGCCCTCATATTCATCCGATTCCGAAAATTCACTGGAAGTACTCTCAGAGGACCAACTTACTTTTTGGGGAGATGACAAAGTAAATTAAGTATCAACCGTTTTCTTAACAAATTCATCGTGCTTTCGCTTCCTGGTTTCACTACGCTGCAGAGATTTTGTCATCAATTTATCCACAGTACGAATATACATTTTACGATCATTTCGTTGGTCCATTAAAAATTTTTCCTCTGAAACTGGTACTTTAGTAGGACACTTACATAATGGTCTGGATGAGCATTTACATGTAGCGATGTCGAACAATTTTTTAACATAGTTTTCATAGAAAGTATGCTTTTTGATGACATTATGTAATTTCTTCGCCCCTTTGTACTTTTTGTAGTACAAAATCAATCATTTGACAACTTGTTTATGACTAATCGTGGGTATGGATGCCTTTTTCCATATTTTTTCGATGTCAGTTGCAGTAATTTCACATGTTTTCTTTACTGAGGGGTCTTTTCCTTTTGCCAACTCTAGCAAATCGTTGTTTACAGACAAATAATGTTTAATAACGTCGCCATATGTTGGTAACATATTGTCACTTAGTTTAACTGGATCGCCAAACACAGGTCATCGCAAGGCTTTCCGAGTTTTAGGCATTTTTTGTATTTACTCTAGTCGGCTAGGTGATGCCAGATAAAGTTTACTTGTGTATTAATAGAATTTCTTTACTGGAATGGGAATCCCGTCCAGACGCAGAAGCTGATTAGCAAGTCTCACAAGATCTTTGGTTGGCGAGGTAGTACTAAGTCGACCGATGCAGCGCATTAAGTGAAGTGCCAGCTCGACCAGGCTCTGCTTTTATAGGCGGTCGGCGTCGACTGCGATGTCGATAATAATAGTCGAGTGGCTTATCGTCAGCTGTTGGTGATCGATAGCCACAATTGCGCGCGTATTTTAATTAACAAGTTACTTTAAGAGACTTAACAATTCTAGAAAAATTGTAGCGTGTTACTTTATGTGTTAATAGTAATTATGTTATTATTAAATAGATTAATGTTGCGAGCTCCTGGGCCGTCGCACTTTTAAGGTAAACCTCAAAATACATCAAAGATCAAATTAAAAGACACCAACGTTTTTTTAGCTTTACAAAAAATCACCACGATCTTTCCCTCAACCGATTTTGAAGTTAACAAAAAAAAATAATTTTTTGTATGAAATTGCAAACAAAACCGCTCGTGCGCCACCACAGGCTTAAATAAAAAAGTTCTGATTTTTTGGCCAGATGATGATTTTCTATCGGGTCATCGATTAATAATAGGGGAGATGTAAAAAAAATTTTTTATTTTGCCTGTTTCACTCCACCCTAATGCACATATCATAATAGGGGTATTTCAGCAAGTGATTTTGATTTTGGTTTTGTGTGATAGTCACGCCAAAATTATAATCAAAATCACTTGTTTTATGTCAACTCGTCCAAATAGTCATCGACCTAAATATGATGTTGATTTTTGAATATAAATACAAAAAAGCGTTCCAAACAATCTTTCGAATTTTTTGAAGTTTGTAAGATAACTTAAAAATCGTACGTTTTCATGGTATGGTTTTTTTATATTATTGCAGATCATTCAAGGAAAAGACCGAACAAAATTTCTAGCGAACTGTTAATGTCAGAGGTCTAAGGAAAACTTTAGCGGTATGGCATCCCTCACATAAAGCATTATGTCCCTAACTGAAAGCAATTTATTTTCGGACTTGCTGCAAAAACTTAGATATTCTATTTTAGAGGGAAAAACGTGGTACTCAGACAAGCTAAATGTTCCGCTAGCGAAAGCGACAGCTTATTTCGATGAGCGTCAGCATAGGGTCTAATGTGACAGTGTATAACAAAGTTAGGTTTTTTTGGAAATACAATTTCCTTTAATCTAATTTTTTAAACAAAAAACTGTTTCATTTCCATTTTCATATGTGAATTTCAAATGTCGCTTGGTACCAGGCGCCTTGATTTCTACTTTGAGTCACTGAACACTCCTACTTGCGCTGTACCAAAAGCGTGGCATAGTCGTGAAAGCCTCTTTAGAGGACTGCACCTGCTTCTTCTTGAGAGCAAAGACCATGTTGATCCAGTTATATTATGAAGCTTTTGTATTATGATATAATCAAGTATTCTGAGCCTGGATGCTAATGTCACAAATAAAGGCAGTCGAGTAGAAGCCGAAATCTAGGTCGGACTTGTTCTGTCGTAAGAAAAAGCGGTGAATAAAAAACCGTTTTGAAAAAAGTAAATAAATAACAAAATATTTTAGAAAAGAAACGGTAGCACATCGGGGGATTGGGACAGTGGCAGGTGTTACATCATAATTCGCTGTAGGACTGTAGTTAATTCATTTTAAGCTTTATCGCATCTTTACTAATCAGCACAATTTGTCGATTATCGAAATATCGCAAAAGAACTTATAACATGGGTAGCACCTGCCGCATAGGCGATGGGCAGCACTTCACATACCTAAACACTTTGTGTGGCTTCCAACCATGAACTGATAAGATGTATACCTACTTTGGGAGATACGGAATATGTTATAGTCAAATTGCTCATGTAGTGTATTAGACTGAGTATAAGTTCACAGCCAATAAAAGACAATTTTTAAAACAGTTTTAGACATATTAAATCCCGAATCGAATACATTCTTCAAACTTTTAAGTCAAAACTTAAGACTAAAGTACTGTCTTAAAGGATGCAATGTCTGAAGTTCTCCTTGTCGGCAATTGTAATTATGTTGTTTTTTTCTTATAGTCGTCAGGTTCTGTGCAATCTAGGGCTGTCGATATTCCTCAAAACATCACAATCGATAATATCAAAAATCTGAATTTTCAATATCAATATTTGACATATCGAGTCTAAAAAACATCGATACTATCGTGGGTTTCTACAGCTTGCAAGATATCTGAAAAGTTGTTAAAGAACGTGTACACCATAAGATGACTATGACTAGTGCAAGTGGTCGTCTCTCCGATCTTTCGAATAGGATAACTTAATGACATCATTGACTGAGAGTGGACTACGTTTTCAAAGTAACATAGTGGTGTGGTTTTTTTTCATAAAGCCTCTTACTCGTGGAACATTAACATATTTCTATACTATACATACTTCACATAATTAGAAACACTTCGCAACAGCAAACAAAGCCAAAGTGGTTTTAATATTGTATTTGATATTTAGAGAACGGGGCTTAATATCTAATAGATATAGCCTACTTTGCCCCTTATTCTATGCGCATTGCGACGGTCTTGGTATGTATGATATGGCATCCAAATGATTAGTTATTAGGAGCGATTTCAAATTGGTTGTATTACCACTTGTTTTAACACTCTTATCTTTTTTTCAAAGATAACGACACAAATGCACCAAAATGCCGAAAAAATATTATATCAGAATCAGGGCTGCAAACCGGTTTTGAACCGAACCGGTTCGAACCCGGAATTCCGACTTTCAGATTACTGTGAACCGAACCTCGAACCGAACCTCTTAAGTTACTAAAGCTGAACCTGAACCTGTTCCGAACCCATAATTTCGGTTCGGTTCAACAAAAATTAAAGACATAATACAAGTATACCTATTTCCTAGCAACTTCTTCTCTTATCCTGATGGTTCTGAAAGACTGAGTCTTACAATCGGCAGGATAGTTTAATGTAAGCATCCATAAAAATGTTCAGAATTACCAATAGAATCCCTAGCCTCTGTTTCTTAAGATCCTTGTCTCCAAAGCTTATTGTATTATTCACAAAATAAGTGCTTAACATTACACTTTTGGTACGTAAATCGACTCAATTTCCTTACAGTTTATTTCGTTTTTAGGTCGATTACTATATAAACATGTATTAAGCATGGGCTGAACCAAGGTTCGAACCTAAAGCTTTGCCCAAAAACCTTGAACCTCCAAATTCTGAACCTGAACCATTGTTAAATTTTGGTTCGAACCCGTGAGCCGGAGATCCACGAAATTTTTTGGGTTTGCAGCCCTGATCAGAATAGCCCTTATCGTCAACCAAAAATATCGATATATGGATATGTCAATAAAAACAAGAAACAAAGTCGGTCAAGCCCGACTATAACATACTCTGTACCAAGAAATTTTGTCTTTTGATCATAACTCGAAAACCGTTCATCCGATCTTCTTCATTCCTTTGGCGGATCGATAAGTTATTCTAATAACTAAATATGTCCAGAAGGAACAAGCCATCTATCTTCAAAACTGTGGGAGATATGACGTTTTTTCTAAATTGCGGGGGCGGGAGGGGGCGTGGCCAAAATTGAAAATAAACTTGATCTGCCTGCAAACATAAGAAGCATATGTCCCATACACGTCACACCTCTATCTCTTACCATCTCTGAGATCTGTGCGTTCATACGGACAGACAGACAGACGGACAGACGGACATGGCTATATCGACTCGACTGTTGATTCTGATCAAGAATATATATACTTTATGGGGTCGGAGATGCTTCCTTCTGGATGTTACATACTTTTGCACAAACTTATAATACTCTATGTACCTACGGTACAGAGTATAAAAATGTACAACCCTAGTGATCTCTCTCTAATTAACCCTTTTGGAGGAATCTACAACAATAGTTCATTCTTCTCGGGGTAGTTTCGCCAGTCTGCCCACATCTATAAAGAATGGATTACCCATATGATGGGTGCGTTTCCTAAGAAGTGCAGGTCAGTCGTAACGATGGAGTTGTTTGCTTTCTATTTCCTCCTCATTCCCACAACTATGACAGAAGTCATGGTGGGTCACCCGCATACAGTTGCCTATATGATGCAGTGTTTTAGACAGAGTGATCGGTAGATGTGACAGCCCGGTCCGAGGTCCTACTGCCGTTCTGTCGGTTACAATGAGTAATTTCGAATTATCTTCCAACCTCAAAATTACGTGACTGTTTTGGCATTTCCAAGATATTTTTAAGCCCCAGGAGCGAAAACACACAAAATTCCAGGGCCACACTCACTTTGATTACGATTACGTACCAGAAAATCAAAAGCGACCGTGTCAGTTAGACATAACAGACTGCAACCTTGGATCGCGGAACTTAGGGAGACTTAAGTTATTGTATCATGGTCATTTTGTTATGGTTAAAAAGCAAAATATTGATAGTATAGTTGTCATGTGAACAATATAACTTATCCGTTAACAAAACTTAACAAATTATCTAATACATGTAATCTTTATTTAAGACGTTTGTCGGGTGCACAAAGTAAATTATGTAGATCTTTTCATTTAAATTATTCCCCCCAATTCTCTGCTTTTTAATAGTTGGCACAAGCTTTGAGTTACACTCTCCATTTCCCTACATCTGCAGCTTTCTATACCCTTGCCATCTTTGCCCATTCCAAACCAATCTCACTTCATGCCCAATAGTCTTTTGAATGCTCGCCTATAATCCAAATTAAATATGGTATAGATAACTGGATTCAAGCCGGAATTAATATAACCCAGCCAGGTGATAAAGTTTTTAAACTTATTTGTGGGACAGCAGCTCTCGCAGAAGGGCAAGATGACATACATAAGGAAGAAGGGTAGCCAACAGATGACAAACACACCCATAATGATGCCCAAGGTGCGTGCGGCTCGCCTCTCCTTAGATAGTGAGATCTTTTGTTTCTCCTCGATGAACTGATTCACCCCACTGGGTTTCTTCTGCAACGATGTGGCAGTTGGTGTAGCTGTTGCTGCTGCAGATGGACCAGTTGAGGATTGTGGGGGTGTCAGCTTTAGAGAGGTCTGCTCATCGGTTTGGGTTACGCAGACCTGCAAGACAATGACAATGTGGTGGATAAGTAAGAACAAGGTATCGAATGTTTCTTAAAAGTTATTACAAAATATTTTAAAACAAGAAAGAAAGTCGGTTAAGCCCGACTATAATATACTCTGTACCAACGAAATTATACGCTCAGCATAAATGTTGAAGCTGCAGTAGCAGCTGAAAGCAGCGCTGCTACTTCGCTGCAGGAGCAAACAGTCTTTTGATCATAAATCGACAACCGTTCATCCGATCTTCGCCATTCATTTGGCGGATCGATAAGTTATCCTGATTACTAAATATGTCCAGAAGAAACGAACCATCTATCTTTAAAACTGTGGGAGATATGACGTTTTTTCTAAATTGCGGGGGCGAGAGGGGGCGTGGCCAAAATTGAAAATAAACTTGATCTGCCTGCAGACATTAGAAGCATATGTCCCACACATGTCAAACATCTATCTCTTTCCATCTCTGAGATCTGTGCGTTCATACGGACAGACGGACAGAAGGACATGGCTATATCGACTCGGCTGTTGATGCTGATCAAGAAAATATATACTTTATGGGGTCGGAGATGCTTCCCTCTGGCTGTTACATACTTTTGCACAAACTTATAACACTTTTTGTACCTACGGTACAGAGTATAGAAAGGTCCAAAACAGATCCATTTGGAAAGAATATGCCTATAATATCCTTGTAGTCATCCAGCGGAGCTTTAAAATCTTCCAAATGACCATAATTTTTCATATTCTTTGGATGATTTTTAGCTCCGTTGGATGATTAAAAGGATTTTTAAGACATATCCCTTCCAAATAGATACAGGAAATCATCCAATGGATATTTTGTAATACCCTTTTCAATTTGGAAAGTAGAGACATGGCTCAGCATCTTCTACAAGTATTAGTGGTATTCTTGAAAGCGATTTTGATTTTCTGAAAGCAAATCTACAGCATTTGACGGAGTCACCCTTTTTGCGCATAGTTTTGATTTCGATTTCGTGAACAGCGGGCAGTGTGACCATACAGCTGATTGACCACTGTCGCATAAGTAAACAAAGAAGCAAGCACACAAAATGCAGAAAGAAAGTGCTAAGACTTTATTTTAAAGCTACTTAAATATAAGTTTGGAATGTTCGCAACATGTCAATGTTCAATTGTTTAAGATTACGTTAAATCTCTCTCAAATTTGGCAGATCGTAAGAGGAAGAGAAAGGATGAAATTTTGGAAGAATTTGTGATATACAGCACAGAAGAATTCTGTCCCCAAATGAACCCAATTCACCAATCAAGTGCTACTAAATTTGGGCAAAGCTAGACTCAAGCATTTGATAAGGGTGAACGGGGAGAGCTTCAATATTATATTGGAACTAATTGAAATTGAGTTAATTTTCCTTGAAAATCGTGGTTTTTCTCGACATTCCAATCCATTTTCGTCGTCTCTATTTCCAGAAAAAATTTAATATTTCCGTATTTATTAAGAAATATTTTCATTTTTCAAACTGTGCTCTGACACAAAAATTTAGGCATTGGGGGGTGTCGCAGAAATCTCTAGAGATTTTCGTATAAACGGAGACGGTACGGAGAACGCAAAAAAGCGCTCGGAAACGAAAATCTCCATACAAAACAGGCACTGTAAAATCGTTCGAAAAAAGTTTGACTGTAGCCGTCTTTCGGAGATAAACAAACAAAGGGGTAGTAAAATCCACACGGACGACGTGGCGTTGCCATTCTTTCTCAATGTGTTGATTTTATTGAGCAGCTGTTCGAGTTTTGTTTGGGCGCCCAAACTAATTAAATTTATTTATTTTGACGGTCGGTAGAAAAAGAAAATGTCTGACAAGTAGTGTGGGCGTAAGAAACGGTTGAAGCGTCATTATGAGGAAGAGAAAATCGCTCATATGCAAGTATCGCGTACTTAATGACCAAACCAACCGAATCTAATTCATTATTTTTGGCAGCAAAAAGGGGGAAACACGGCAGAGTGGAGTAGCCAAGAGAGTCGCAGAAACTAGCAGGTGCGGTCGGCCAGTGTTTGGAGCAATGGCATGTGAGCCGCCCTTGACAAACCTGCCCGTCATTCAGTTTTGGGACAGTTTGCTCAATAAAATGACTCCAGCAGCAGCCTGCAGTGCAGAAAGACATGCATGCGGAGTTGTTGCTTGCCCGGGCCAACGAGGAAAAAAATGTCTTGGAATAATTTTGGGTATTATAATATAAATAAATATCCATTTTTAGTGTTAGGGAATTAAATAAAATAAGAATCAGCAGTTTTTTTTGCTTTCAAATTCACATAAAGTTTATTTGTACACAAATAACAGCTGGGGGAAGGTGTGACAGTACCTTCTCACAACACCAAATGTTGAATTTTTGGCGGTTTTGGCATTTTTCGGCTATCTCAGCACACTATTTTGTTTTTACGATCCACTCTCGCAATAAATGACTTTTTCGTGCTCCCAGACTGTTTGGCGTTCTCCGTACATAGCTTAACTAGGTAAATTTCAGATGTAAAATGCCACGAGCATTGCAGGCTACTAGATTATACAGAAGGAAAACCTTACGCATCAAATTTACTTGGCCTTGAACAGTCGGTTTCAAATCACTTAACTTTTGTCATCTAATCTAGTAAGCCATCATTTTGGCGACATTTTACACGTAAAGGCAAGCAGTATTCGTTCTTGAAGTTTCAAGAATTTCGCTCTTGAAATCGAGCTAATTAGGCAAGGGGAGTGAGGAAAAGAAACAGATAGGAGAGCAAGCACATTTGAGATAACACAGCGTTGAGCTCGCTCTCTCATTTTTGTTTGCTTATGGGAGAGAGGTGTGTGGGGAAGCTATTAAGCGGAGAGCGCAATAGATTTTTGCACTCATGCTTTGGAATTCCCAACCAGTTATGGCATTGGTGGCATGGAGAGACGGCTGTTCGACTGACAGTTAACAGGCAAAGACTGATGCTGGTTTTGACATTGTTGTATGATTGGTATCTGTGAAGCTCTTGATTTAACAGTAAGCGATCTTACTCTTGAGGCTGATGAGCTCTTAGTACTTGATACTTGATACAATGCTGTATGCTCTTGATTCAATATTGAGCAATCATGAATTTGAGTATGTTTAGCACTTGATTCAAGAACTATTCTGCTTGATTTGAGAATGATTCGTACTTGGATAAAGTATTAAAGATCTTAGATCAAGAATTTAACTCCTGATCAAGAATTTTGGTACTTATCGAACTTCTGACGTCGAACATTCTTGATCCGAGTATGAAATTCTATATTTTTTCTCTGCGTGTACACAAATCTCTACAGATTTCTGGGACATCCCCGATTATGTCCGAATTCTAGGCCCATACCAAATGCGAGTGAAATTTCGGAGTACACTACGATTAATTTTGATCTTACCTCCGCGCCCGATCTAAATCAAATCTAAATCACCCCCAAAGCTCATTTCGTTAAGTCTTTTAGTGTGACCCTTGATTCCTCACGTATTTTGGGCACACTAGACAGTTTGTATGGAATAGCTGATCGACGAAATCTAAGTCGAATCTAAATCGCTTTCAGGAATATGAATTTTGTATATTTATGTATTTGTTTCTTGCTCTTGTTTTTTTGTCCCACAGTGCATTGTTCGTATTAGATATCATAAAGCACTCACCTGTATACAACCCTTGGGATCGCTTCCACTCTCGGTGCTTATTTCAGCATCTGATTTCCCGGTAGCATTGTTGCCGCTTCCCCCACCTTCGGGATTGCCGCCAGTATGCAGCAACTGTTGCTCCCCGTGCGGTTCGCCAGATAATGAAGATTGCGATTTCCGACCTCCTCTAGCCTTGCCATGTTTGATGGAGTCTTTGATCTTTGATCTTCGCGATTTCTTGACCAATACCACGACATGCTGTTGTTGTTGCTGCTGCTGCTCGTTGTTTGTGGTGTTGCCCATATCCTGGTGCAAGTGGGGATGAGTTTCACTACTAATGCTCTCCTGATCATTTTGTATCATGGGCGTAGAGAACTGAAAGCGCTCGCGTCCGCAACACAGCCAGCTGGTAAGCAACCGAGATTTCGATGATCCAGTGGCAGCTGGCGAGGAGTTCTGTATGGTATCCAGGTCAGTGGACTTCAGAGCAATCGTATTCAGTTTATTCGCTTTGGCCCGCTCCCGCAAACGTCGTCGCGTGGCTATGAAAATCTCTATATAAACTATGGTCATTATGACCAACGGGATGAAAAATGAGCCCAATGCCGAATAGATGACGTAGCCACGCTGAGAGGTGAGCTCGCACGGAGTGGCGCTGGTGAACTCATCGGGCCAATCATTCCAACCGATTAACGGTGGACTACTGATCAGCAGGGATAATATCCATACTCCCGAGATCAGCAGCAGAACCCGGCCCACAGTTCGTTTCTGAGCATAGTTTATGGGATCTGTGATCGCCCAATACCTATCCAAGGCTATGGCGCATAAATTTAGTATGGATGAGGTGCAGCACAGGACATCGCATGTCAGCCACAGCTTACACAAGTGTATACCAAACTCCCAGCGTCCCAGTATGGAATAGGCCACATTGAAGGGCTGCACCAGCAAGGCCACAGTCAAATCAGCCACCGCCAGCGAAACTATGAAGAAGTTCTGTACTATCCTTAGGGGTTTGTAGGTGAATACACTGAGGATAACTAAAATATTGCCTATAATTGTTAAAACTATAATTATGGACAGGACTAGAGCGGTAAGCAGGGCCTCCCACTCAGGGACGGCCAGCTGTAGACCCAAGATGCTGGAATGAAATTCCTCGACTGCTCCACCACACTCCGCCGCCCCCGCACCCTCGCTAAGCGTGGTAGCCGCCACTGTTGTTGCCAGGCTGTCCACCAGCGTCACAGTTAGATTTGTTGCAGTGGCTGTTGCCGCTGCTGCTGTTGTGGTCAATGCACCGCCTCGCCCTGCTACATGATGGCCGGCCGCTTTGCTCACACTCGATGGGGATTCCCCTTCGGGTGATGTTGTTGAGCTGTTGACAGCAACGGCAGCTGTTAATGCTGCCGCTGCCACCGTTGTGGTGACATTTATGAACAAGATTTGATCTGCCGATGGCATTTTGACATTGTGCCTGCGCAGCTACGACACACTTCAAGCTCTTCGTTTTGCCGGTTGCCTGCGTCCTTCCATGGGCTGTAATGACACGGATTGGAATAAAAAATAATGGCTTAATATTTCATTGGATGAAATTAAAGGGAGAGCTGTCAGAGATACATATGTAGGAAATGGATTTAAGTTTTGTATTCTGGAAGCAACTGACCCATGTGCAAAATTGTGTTTAAAGTATATCAAAGGATACCAAAGTATACAAAGTTGAATATAAATGCAACTCAACTTTATGACTTGACTCAGTTACATTTTAACCGAGTAAACTAATTTAAGAGATCCAAAAATGTAAGATGCAAATAGGAAACAGAACCCAAACTAGAAAATCCAGTGTACGCCCCAAAATATTTGCCCCAGGTTGCGAGGAGCATACGAGAATAACTGCTGACTATTGAAATAATATTAAAAAGACCAAGTGAAATAATCAGATGCAATTTCGGAACCAAAAGCAATTGGCCGAACCGATTGGAGCCCAGAAGTCCAACTTTGTTAAACTATGAACCGAACCTTGAAGCGAACTAAGTGTGCAAAACAAGCCTGAACCTCAACCTGTTCCGAACCTAAAATTTCCAAAACTGTAGACATTCTAAGATGTGACATACTATCCAAAGATTTTGTAATGCCTGATCGATATTGTGCTGCAGAGACTTGCAATCTACGGAAAAGAATCATTAGAGTCTTCGATGGCATTGCTAGAGGACCGTCGGAGTCAAGCATTGTAAAGCTTTGCACATCTCACTGTCGATTTCACCTACAAAATTTTCGAAGTCTGATCTAGGAGGTAGCAAAGTCAATATTTGGTTTATATCAAATATATATTATTTGGTCTACACAGTCGAATAGAGATAAATCGATCGATAAAACGTCTAACAATTTGTTTGCTCTGTAAATATTCAGCACAATAATTGCTTTTCTATCTCAACTTTTGAATAACATGAGCGAATCACCAAAACCCTTGCTAAAAAAACCTTGAGCTTTAAATTTGAGTATTGGTTCAAAGTTTTCGTTCAAACCCCCCGGAGGTCCATTAACACACTAGGCAAAACAAAAAAAAAATCCACAAGCGCCATCCACATTTCTCTAGTATTTGAGCTGACCTTATTGCAAATCTGTCATCAGTTTTCACAGATCACCCTCAGTTTCCAAGATAAAGTGATAAATATAAATGTTGCTTATCTGGCAACATTTTTGTGGTTCATATACACCCAACAATTTGTCTGTTTACTATTTAAAGTGATACTCCATGCATTAACGCTTAGTAGAAAAATTGTTTAATTTTCGTAGCATCTCCCAGGAATAAGAAGAAATAAGCGCTCTTAGTTAAAATGTCAAATTTTGAACACTTATTTTTCACCTTAAATAAATTATTCAAAATCTATTTTCAACTAAAGCTATTTTTTATTTTGCTTAAACCTACAGCCCATTATGTTTTCTAATTTCGGGTTTTGTGTTATTAATCTAGCATTTAAGTATAACTTCACCATTTTAGTTTTAGCCACTCTAGTATGAGTTTTTCATTTTAATTTTGGACATTATTTTCTCCCATTTAGAAAAACTCATGGCAATATGTTAAACATCAAAGCAATACATAAAAAATATCAGAAAACCAAAATGTCAGATTTTAAGAAGTCTATCCAAATAGCAGAGCTCCCTAAAAGTCTCCCCATCTTACAGGCAGTCAGAAAAAAACCTGTTAGCATAGGACACTATGAGAAATGAACCCGAAATGATATCTCACCTCTGTTTATTCCCGAAGCAGTCTTTGCTCAACCAGTGAGAGTTTGTTTTCGATTTTTTTGTTCAACTGTCTCCATGAGACACTTTTCTGTTCAGAATCTGACAAAAGTGTCTTTTGCCTTTAAGTCTGTAAACTAAACAGATAAGGAAGGCAAATGAAGAGGCAAAATAGCTGCGCCTGTCGCGAAAACGGTTACCACTGACTGCAGGCCGTCTTTACTTTTAGAAAGCGATGGATTTCGCGAAATTCTAAGCCCTATTCATTATGAAGACCCACACCCCTGAAGATGATTCCGATAATAGCTGTCCAAATCAGAAGCCATTAAGCGCAAGCTCACAGTGCTCAAAATAGATGTTGCGACGAGACTTGAAAAAGCTATTTTGGGAGTCAATTTGCAAATGATTAATTCCACATTATGATTGCGTTATTGTACTACAAGAGAGTTGCGGGTTTCAATAAAGTTTTTCACATTCAAACCAAATCCGCTTCCACCTTAAGTAACAAAGTACAGTTTTGACAAATTCGTTTTCGGTTCAAATTTGACTGTGCCACCTCATGCGACCAATAACACAAACAACAACACCAAATAGAATAGCTTAAGTTTATTGTCCAGGAATCTGCCTGTATTATTTAATCCCTATTTTCGCTACTTATTTGCAATTTATTTAAACGTCTTGTCACTCCGCTGGCACTCTTGTCGATACTGAGCTTGTTTGAGACGGGCCACTCGCTTTTTTCGGTTTGTTATTGTTAGCATCGATATGATATCGGCGGTATAAAGTGGTGGTTAATTTAAATTTTACTAACTCACAAGATGGAGATTCAGTTTTATAATTTGTATATTTACCAATCGTTTGGAATTTTCATTTTGTTGGCAAATAGTTTAACTTACACCTTATATCATTTTTAAAACACATGCACACAAGTAGGCGACCTATATTCAACACAACAAAAATGACACTTTGAGCAGACACTTAGCTCGATTTGCTCAGTGGGTTATTCTCAGTTACTGAGAGCTAATCGAAATTGTTCCCTTCAAGCTGTTATCGTATGACAGCTTCGTGAGTTTCTCTCATAGAAAACAATGAGACAGAAAACACAATAGAAGCAAAAACAAGTGTTCTGTTCTGAGAGTGAGCAAGTCTGTTTCAGTTTTACCTGTCATTTAGGTGAGCAAGACAGCACAGAAAAATTGGTTGAGCATATTTTGGGAGCTCTGCCAAAAAGTCGGTAAATGAACTGAGAACTGTTTTTTATATTTCTTTTCTTTTTTTTGAGATCATCTCCATACTTATTATCGATTCTTCTCTTAACAATCTCCTATCAACAGACTGAAAAAAAACTGCGTTCCAAAACGCAGTTCAAGCGGAGTTCTCTGTAAGCGATTTCGTTCGTGAATTTTTGTTCACAAATCAAGTCCGAGGATCACTGCAAAACACCAGTGGCTCATAAAAAAAAAAATAGAGGAAAGTTAACTTCGGCTCTGCTCTTACCCTTGCAGCACGTTTTTCTAACTATTTTGAAGGACATTTCCACAGAAAACAAACAAGTTTTTCTCACTAAGACTACTTTTCTGACTACTTTTCTATGACAGCTATACTATATTGAAGTCAGATTTCGACCAAACTTAGTGGAATCATGGGAAAGCATAGCAAACTAAGAAATACAAAGTTTGTAGGCATTTTCTATGAAATCAAAAAAGGTTTTCTCACTAAAACTAGTTTTCGACCTATCATTCCTATGACACTGTAGCTGCTATAGTCATCCGATTTTGACAAAAATTTAAAGAAGTGTGTGACATCTTATAAAATACATATATGATAATTTTAAAGAGGTTTACATAGAAAACAAAAAAGTGGATGGCAGCTATACTAAATAGATGTCCGATTTCGACCAAACTTTGCAGAATCGTGAAGAAGCATTACAAACTAGTAAATCCGAAGACTTTGCATTCAAAGTCTAATGAGTTTTTCTCACTAGAACTAGTTTTTCGACCGATCGTTCCTTTGGCAGCTACAGGTTATAGTCATCCGAACTGGCCGGTTCCGACAAATGTGCAGCGTATTTGTACCAGCAGACTTCGTGCAAAGTTTGGTGGCGATAGCTTTAAAACTGACGGAGCTGATAGCATAGAAACAGACGGACGGACAAAAATTTCAAAAATCGAGCTCTCTGTGTTCCCAAAATGAGACCGCAATGTTTCACAATTGTTCCCAAAATGAGACCGCGATGTTTCGCTATTATTCCCAAAACGAGCACAATGTGATCATAAATCGCAGTCAAAATGTTTCTGAAAGAAGCCGCAAAGTTTCAAGATGAACCGAAAATGTTTGATGAAGATCAAACAACGTGGTTTCCAATGCGTTCATGTGGGATTAGTTTACTTATGTCAACGAATGGTGTTGATTTCGATAGATTTTAAAACTATTTTTTTCTGAGTGCATGTTCTTTATTATTGCAAGAAGAAATCTGAATGGATTTCGCATATCAAAGGCTAGAACTGAGAGTTTTTCCCAGTTTCATCAATTTAAAGCTTTCATTTACTTTCAAAAGGTTTCTTTTTATTTTGTTTTTCTTTCTGTCACACATAATTAGAATTAAAAGCAGATTTGCTGCAATTGGAAAACGAAAAATTTTCGTGATTCTTTGAAAAAGTGGTTTTCATTTCATTTAAGTGTGCACGTACCATTTTGTCAGATTAAAACCATAAATCAATATTCACGATTTCTAGTGATAGTACTGGTTAATAAAAACATTAGTTTAAAAAATTTTCATGAGTGCTGCATTCAAAATGTTTGATCTTAATTCTCTTATGAAAAACGCACGCATCACGGATATTTACGAATAAAACTTTATGTTTGCTCACGATCATGTCCTGACACGGCCAAGGTAGCAGCGCTAACTTAAACTTTAACTTCATATTGCGCGTCAATTGCAATTGAGTGGAGATTGTGCGGGACATTGTTTCAAAGGCGAGGAGCATACATTAAAAATGCACAACAAAAAAACATAAAGTTTCAAGTTAAGTTTTGTCATCAAAATTTATATCATCAGATCTCATGTCTACCTAAAATTCTTAACAGCCTGTCAATAAGCAAAAAAAAGTCATTAATAAAATTTCTTTTCCAATGTCAAAATCAGTTAAACAAACAAACAAAAAAGTTCAAGTAGATGAGCAGGACTGAGGGAAGTAATTCAAAGTACCTAAAGCACTAAACAATTAAAGTGACAAGTTGTTATGCAAGAGGATACATTTTATGGCCTAACTAATTAAAAATGCCAAGCTCAAAAAAGTCAAGTGACTGCTGTAAAATACTTAACACAACAATTTGGCAATTGGAGATGCTGTGACAGATTTTGAAAGTTGGCTTCGTCTGGTGACAGTGAATAAGAAATTTGGCCCATATCAATCATTCCTCTATTTCCTGCCTTAATTCACATTGAACCGTTTACAAACTCCTCAAACTCCCATAAAATTGTTACACTGCCGTTTTATCCCGCTGAGCTTATGCCAACTGTTACAGACTTTGTACATAGCTCTACGTTTCGTTTTTCGCCTTTTTGGTCCTTTGGCCATTGAAAGAACATTAATCAAAATAACCCGCACATAAACTGCAAGCCAAAAACAAACAAAAAATTTTTTGGTTTCCTACCTTGATTTCTGTCTGCAATTGCCAAGCTTTTAGTGAGTCTGGTGGGTGGTGGAGAGGGCGGGGCTTACAAATGGTCACAAAAAAGTTTTAAGCGATTTTTAGTTGGATGAGCAACCAGCTTCAGGAAAAAAAGAAGAGCTAGTTGGGGGTTCGCTTTATCTTTTCTTAATCGATAAGCCGCTCTCTTGTTGGAATTAAAGCCAAATAATTGAGCTAGTTGCAGCCAATGAGAACTGTCTGCTCTGTTTTTAAGAATCTTTCTAGTAGACAAGAGAACGCGGTAAAATTTGTGGGTAATATTATACAAAGCAAAGTTAATTTGTGTATACCTTGTCTGAAAATACACTCAGAAAAACAAGAAAGAAAGTCGGTCAAGCCCGACTATAGCATACTCTGTACCAACGGAATTATACGCTAAGCTTAAATTTTGATGCTGCAGTAGCAGCTGAAAGCAGCGCTGCTACTGCGCTGCAGCAGCGAACAGTTTTTTGATCATAGCTCGACAACCGATCATCCGATCTTCAACATTCTTTTGGCGGATCGATAAGGTATCCTGATTACTAAATATGTCTAAAACGAACCATCTATCTACGGTACAGAGTATAAAACCAAAAACTTTGTACTTGAATTAAGCACAAAATTCTTATAGCAAGCACGAATTTTCAATCCCGAGATACTTGATCTTAGGCTGTTTTGGGATAAACTAAGTATATTTTGATTTTTTTATCAAACTTTTAGCTTATAAATGTCTCAAGTCAAGCCCGACAATCTCTCAAAATAAGTACAAAACTTTCTTTATTAAAGTCCATAGATTAGAAATAAAATAAGAGTGTTTCAAACAAGGACAAAATGTTCTTGGTTTGAGCCCATACAATTCGAAAGCTTTTACTACTTTGTTCTTAAACGAGGTCTCTCTATTGAACCAAAGAAATATCCAAGGGCCATAGCCAAAGAGTAAGTTGGAGCTACTGTAGCTCAGAAATTTTCCATCACTCCATAGCAAAAATATTAGAACCAGTTAGGAATTTTAAGAACCGACTCGCAAACTTTGTGGAGCTAACACTATTTTCTACGCAATCTAACATATTTTGTACTTGAACTAAGAACTATCTTTTCCTGAATTTTGCATATTACTGTGAGTACAAAATGTTCTTGATTCAAGAACGTTGGTTCCAATTTCAATAATATTACCAGTCATATTTTGCATTTAGAATGTTTTGTACTCAATTTTTGGGGGCGGGCTTAGGAGCTGTAAGTTCGAACAAGGGTGCAGGAATAATTTTCTGTTTTGCAAATAAGAAATCTTATATTTTAATTGGAACAAAATTTAACATTTATTTCATTTCTTAATATTTTCAATCTATATACAGTTTCATCAATAAAACAAGTTTTAGCGGAACCAGCTAATACTTCAAAAGGTGACATGGTAAGATGCATGGAAGGAACTATATTCTATGGATGACAATATACCAACAAAAGTATGGCAGACAAACACCACCAAAATTTATTCAATATCCGAAATATGGCCTCGGAAAAATATTCGATGTTTCGATAAGTCGATTTTATTCCGGCTTTCCTAGTTTGAATCCGATTTTTCGGAGGTATACAGCACTGTCAAGAGTCACTATTACATATTATATCTACCAAGTCTTGAGCATTAGAGACATTTAGAAGCAGGATGTATTTGTGGGAGTATTTATCTGCTTTCATTTACTATAAATTGCTTTTTAAATGATGGTCAAATATTATTGACTAATAAGGTCAATAGTAAAATTTTGTAGAATATGATATAAAATATGTCATATGATATTCAATTCTTTCAACTCTCATACTTGGCTTGGCTGCCTAATACTTCTGCCATTCTGACCAGTTTGACCGATAAGCTTATTACAAAGTCGATGATTACAGCTTACCCCGAAAAGTAGACTGTGAAAACTTGTGCCGATGAACAGCTTTAGATATTTTTCAACCATGAGTTTTCTTTTTGCCAACGACTGAGATTTCTCTTGTTTTTTTTTTACTTTCTGCTTTGCAAAAAGTTTCTGAACTCGTTATGTAGTAGCCTGGAAACGAAACGACCTTGGTTTGGCTGACTAGACTTGATAAGGCAAACACATGCATGCATATTTCCACATTTGCATCGCACACAAATACTTACATATGGGGACAGAGAATTTCGGCAAACTTGTCATTAGCATGAGCTGGTCTTGTGTTCGCCTTGGAGAGTGGTAAAAGTACAACAAATGGGCTTTGCCAGGCACAGAGAAAGGTTGGAATTTCTTAAAAATTTTATCATAGAATATAATTTTTCCCAGTTTAGTGGCGAACTTTTCTTAACTTATTAAATATGCAAGGGCTTACCGTGTATCTGCCTGAAACACGCATCCAGAAGCACCTGACGCTCACTCTTTAGGTTATTTATAACACACTTTAAGAACTTGGCATGCTAAAAATATACAGACAAATTTGCCAACAACAAAAAAATATGCCATAAATAAATTAGAAGCAGAACGCGCATGGGCTGCTAAATTGGCATTTGATGTGTGTTCGGGCAGGTAACTGGTAGCGCATTGCCCCTGTTTTATTTCGTTCGCATGATTGATGAATCATAGCGCCTAGCACAACAATTTTTAAAAGATACGTAAGGCACATTTTCTAAATATTTGCTTTGATTTGGTAATTTGTTTTTGGTGTTTAATAAATCAGTTTTTCTTTTATCTGTGTGGTCTTTGAATGAGCGTTCACACACCAGAATCTTGGGTGTTCTGCTTAATTAAATGGAATTTAATTGAACTGAAATTGGGCGATTCTGCGCTCGCCAAATTGAATGAGTCCAAGGAGTTCATAGGCTTGTTGTGGGAACTTCTGAGTTCCATTAATATTTTCTTAAAAATATACTTAATATTGTTGTCTTCTTTTAAACGTATGTCAGAAAAAACAGAAGTGAGTAATTTCGGCTCAGCGATTTTTACGGGAGATACAAAAAGAGAGCATAAAAATATATAGTTACTTCCAGATTACTTTAAAAGAATCGTATTGTGATAAAGTTTTGGGTTGTATATTCAGTTTTGGCTTATGGATTTACACATGCGTAATTGAATGCGCTATTATTCATTCACACTTCACTTTGTGGCGGGGTGTGGTGCAGAGGGTAGTTTGCCTGCTTGCTGTGCAAGATGTCGTGGGCTCGATTCCGTCTTTTTCAAACTAAACTAAATTTTCACACCCGGTCATCTTCACTAGCTATGCAATCTCCTTCGTCAGTTTGAAAGATATCATCATGAAACTTTATACGAAGCTTTGTAGTACAAACACCAATAGCAAATAGCTGCCATAGGATCGTCCAAAAAAAGTTTTAGTAAGACAAATTTTTTTGTCTTGACTATCAGACTTCGTATATGTGGATTTTTAATGCTTGTTTATGATTTCATCAAGTTTGGTCAAAATATATATTATACATATACTATATTGTACAGCTGCCATAGAAAGTTCGATTTTAAAAAAACTTATTAAAGTCATACGAGCCGCAACGGTATAATAGCTTCGGTTGAGTCTATGTTGGCTTTCCCCTTTTTTGTTTACTTAAAGTTTTTACAAAAATCGCTTTGAAATAAAAGTTTTTCTTAAACTTAGAAAGCAGAACCCGAATATTGAATTTCATTAAATAATCATATTCTTGATCAGCATCAACAGCTGAGTCGATATAGCCATGTCTGTCCGTGTAAATGGTTCCCTCTCAGAGACTATAAGAGATATAGCCACAAATGTTTGAATGAAGGAGTCACGGCACTCGACTATACCTCCCTTATTTGTTTTTTCTTAAGTTAAGGGTCGTTTTGGTAGATGTTTGTTATAAAAACCTTCTAAAATTAAGGGCAGATAAGCCCTTAACTTAGGAATTTAAATAAATGTCTGAAATTCTTCAAATAGGGCGACAACATTAATAGAAGAATATCATGTTTCTCAAATTTTGAAAATTAAGTAAAAAAAATATGTATGCCCAAAAATGTATAAGTATACAAAAGAGTAAAGACAATTATAACACCGCTTGTTAATGTCAAGTTTGAATTCCTTGCATTGGGAATATAGAAATGGTAACTGATATTCGACCTGCTGGGTGTTCAACATTTGACTGGACTCTTTACCGTGACTCTCGCGAGTGCTTGATAGTCGAATGCGCTAAGATGAATTTCGTAGTATGAATTTTCCCTAGTCCCAAGTTCGAATTCCAGATCCATTCAAGTAAAGTTGAAAAAAAAAATAGTTATTAACTAATTTGTATGTGTTTTTCAGAAAGAAGATTATTAGCCCGGTTGTACACAAATAATATCATGATAAATGACCCAAAAGTATGCAAACTTTATTTCCTTAAATAATTATCGGTAGAAAGCAGACTTTACATATTTTTAAACCGATTTTAATACTATTAGACTCTGAAATTTAAGTATTTAACAAATTTTTCACATCGTTTTGTCTTTTGCTGGCGTTCCAGTTCATGAAATATTTACAAAAGTCAATATGGAATTGAATGCAGAATTTTGGTAATTTTATTAACGTAAAAAGTCAGGACATCATATAGTGTTGTGCATATTTACTTTGGCTTACTTGGATGAAAATCTGTTTGAAAATATGCAAAATCCGCTGTCTAATTTCAAGTTTAAATAGGTAATTGAGAGTCAGATTTGCCAGCGGCATGCAGATTACAAAAAGTCAGTCCAGTTGTAGGTATTTAAAATGAATAAACGGTAAGCAAAATAAAAGAAATATTTCATACCGAATTATTAATATTTATAAATATAGCATACTTTGGGGGGCTTTTATCATGATCATTTTGTTGTATTTGGGTATTAGCAAACCAACAGAAAGAAAATATTTCATAAAAAATATGAAGGGACCATTTGATTTTACAGGTTATGTGCATCTTGGTTGCGTTTTTCTCTTCCCTTTAACCACCTTTCCTATATTATACTTAGACAATTTTTATTCCTTTCTAAAATCTAGAAAATCTTCTTCCAAAATTAAGATAGTCTTTTCTGACTTATGGAAAATGCTTTTTAATTAAGGAAATTATTTTCTGACATTAAAAAATTCTTAAAGTATTAAAGAAGTTTTTTCACATTAGAAAGTTTTGGTCCTATTTTCATATAATATTTTTCTTAGGTTTTATTTTTGTTAGTTGAAAGCGACGATTAAATATTATTTTAGGAGAAGTTAATTTTTAGACTCTTCTTTCTGACCTGTGTACATTTTAACGCTGCATTCAATAAAAAAAATAAAAGCGTTCAGGGAGAAAATCAAAAAAATTTGGTAGTTGCAAAATTATGCAATCTGCATGTATAGGTACAATGTATATATATTGCACATACGCACTGTTGCACCCACACACAGTCTGTCGGGTGATGTGACATAGAAAATTGGCTTCTGATGGTGTCTGGCAGCAACAGCAAAATAAATTGATAAAAATTATGTACGATGTATGCACGCTATAAAAATACTATGAGAAAAGAACAGTGGGTTAAAGGTTAAAGAGAAGATATACAAATTAAAACTCTTTGCTGGATGTGTATAAGAAATTATTGCTAAGATTATTTCAGAAAGATAAGGGATTAATTATACACATTTTTTATACTCTGTACCAAAGGTACATAGAGTATAATAAGTTTGTGCAAAAGTATGTAACATCCAGAAGAAAGCATCTCCGACCCCATAAAGTATATATATTCTTGATCAGCATCAACAGCCGAATCGAAATAGCCATGTCCGTCTGTCCGTCTGTCCGTCTGTCCGTCCGTCCGTCCGTCTGTCCGTCCGTCCGTCCGTCCGTCCGTCCGTCCGTCTGTCCGTCTGTCTGTCCGTATGAACGCACAGATCTCAGAGATGGTAAGAGATAGAGGTTTGACATGTATTGGACAAATGCTTCTTATGTCTGCAGGCAGATTTTTTCAATTTTGGCCACGCCCCCTACCGTCCCCGCAATTTAGAAAAAACGTCATATCTCCCACAGTTTTGAAGATAGATAGCTTGTTCCTTCTGGACATATTTTGTTATTAGGATAACTTATCGATCCGCTAAAGGAATGAAGAAGATCGGATGAACGGTTTTCGAGTTATGATCAAAAGACAAATTTTCTTGGTACAGAGTTTGTTATAGTCGGGCTTGACCGACTTTCTTTCTTGTTAGTAATTAAAAATTCCTGAACAAGCATTAGACCGATTTTTATACTCTGTGCCAAAGCTATTCAGAGTTATTTTTAGCAAGTGCATAATTATGTATCAAAAAAGAAATCAATCGGAAACGGAATTGAAAACAGGATAGTCCCGGATACTCTTGAGCCAATCCCGGAAAAGATTTATTTCACTCCCACTTTTTTTTAATCCCAAAACACAGGATCACTTGAAGCCTGCTCCGGTATTACCTTGTGTTCAATCCTGATTTCTGATTTTTATACTCTGTACCGTAGGTACATGGAGTATATTAAGTTTGAGCAAAATTATGTAACAGCCAGAAGGAAGCATCTCCGACCCCATAAAGTATATACATTCTTGATCAGCATCAACAGCCGAGTCGATATAGCCATCGATATGTCCGTCTGTCTGTCCGTATTAACGCACAGAACTCAGAGATGGTAAGAGATAAAGGTTTGACATGTATGGGATATATGCTTCTTATGTCTGCAGGCAGATCAAGTTCAATTTCAATTTTGGCCACGCCCCCTCCAGTCCCCGCAAAATGGAAAAAACGTCATATCTCCCACAGTTTTAAAGATAGATCGTTCGTTCCTTTTGGACACATTTAGTAATCCGGATAACTTATCGAAGAAGATCGGATGAACGGTTGTCGAGTTATGATCAAAAGATTGTTCGCTGCTGCAGCGCAATAGTAGAGCCGCTTTCAGCTGCTACAGTAGCATCAAAATTTATGCTGATTGTATAATTTCGTTGGTACAGAGTATGTTATAGTCGGGCTTGACCGACTTTCTTTCTTGTTTTTCTTAAATTAAGGCTGCAAGCTGGTTTTGATCAGAGCCCGGAACTTCAATTAATATTTACTGTAAGCCGAACTTTTTGGAAATATAACATGAACCCGAACCTGTTCCGAACCTTCAATTCTGATTCGGTTTAGCAAAAATGAAAACAGAAAAGTGCCTCCTTCTTTTGATTTCATCATGTTTTCTGATTGGTTTTGTGCTACTGAGTCTTTAAATGGACTTTAAAGGGTTATACAAAATCTATAAAACCGTTAAATAGCTTCTGTTGTTAAGATCCTCGACTCTGAAGCTTTTTAAATGATGCACAAAAGCAAGAACTTAACTTTACTTTACTCAAACTACGAATTGCAACTTTACTTAACAGTAACATTGCTTAACAGTAGTCATTGGTACATTTTGGCATGAACCAGCGAACCGGAGATTCGAAAAGGGCATTGCCGGGTTTTAAGGGGAATCGGCACCCGCTCCAATATTTATTTCAAGTATGCAGTTTTGAAGGCCATCTACCGAAAGTAGTTTAGCGATTTTTTTAAACTTCTGGTACTAGCCCTGAATTTTTAACAACGGCTTGTATCATTTCCATCACAAGCCTTTTTTAGGCCTTTTAGGCAAAACTTGAAATAAATAGAGAAATAAAACTGGCTATGCCCTTTTTTTGGTTTTCAAGCTCGGTAAAAAACACTATTTCTCCCATAGTTTTGAAAAGAGATAGTTGCTACCTTCCGCACATATTTAGTAATCAACTTTTTAAATCTGTTATGAAGTTCATCCAGGATGAAGGAAGACGCTGAAGAGAGATGAGAAACGAGCCTGATCTCGGAAAAAGAAATGGTGAAGTTTTGATGAACGATTGTAGATATAAGGAAAACAAACCATTTTTCTGGGCAGCACCGGTCGCAACAGTGATGGGCAGCACTTTACACTTGTTTATCTTCTACGAAGAGCTATCTATCACTTAAGCTAACACGCATCAGACTGAACTGTAAATTTATTGGACGTACCAGCCATTTCGAAGATAAGAAATCGGCCCATAAGCTTCGTTTATACATAAGAAAGATGGTAAACAATTGTAAAGAGATTGTAAAGCTTTGATATATGTTTTTCTGCTTCTGAAAATAATGAACGAACCATCCAATACCAAAATCTTGCAAAGATCTGTTAGCAGAAAATGTTCCATATGCAAATTTGAAATAAATTCGATGATTATTCAACTTTTCATATAAACTTTTCGCATATTTTGAAGCACTTTAGAATCAGTTCATCGGACAAAAATTTTTTTAAAAAGACAGAATGCCAGTGCACATTTCATTAACAAATCGGATGCATTTTGAAATTCAAAATAACCCTACATAAAACTCACATCAACTGAAACACTTTGGCTGTGGTCCAAAGAAAACTCATTTCACCATTTTCCGCTTATTTTCTTGCCAGCTTTCGTTACAAGGTTCCATGCATTGGCAAGCAATGTAAAATGCATATTACGATGGCACAAAATGTGCATTCGAGTGCAGTTTTTGACTGACAAGGGGGCGGTACGCATATGGGTGGGCGTGGCTACATAGCGTGGTTTGGAATGCCGAATGTTGACGACGACGACAATGATGATGATTTCATGTTTATCAGTGCCCAATTGTCAATGTGTCAGGTATGCCTCCCTCATCCACTCTCCCCCTGCTGCCGCTTCTTCTGCTCCCATTTATCTGGCTCTCTGTCCGTTCGGCTTTTACCTCTTCTTCCATTTTCTGCTGTCAATGGCTGTGATTGTGCATCATTTCCTTCGTTTTTGAAAAAAAGCTTGGTCCGTATTAGCTGCCCTTAAAAACAAGTCCAAAGCTGATAGAAAGAAAATTGCTGACATTATGGCTATGAGTGCAGAATGATTGACGCAAACTACGAAAAAAAAGGGTTAGGGAAAATGGCTAGTTATATCAGGGAACAATGTTTGTGCCATAAATATTTTATTAGCCCAAGCAGAAAATGTGAAATTGATTTCGTTTTAGGCGACTTTAATAGTGGAGTATAAAATTGATCAAGTTTGGCTAAATCTTTAAATATCGTATAAGAATATGAAAGCGCCACACCGGACTTCACTGTGTTAGTCAGAATGGTATGCTGTACCAAAGAAGCACTCAAGACCGCAGTTTTACTGCTCAAAGTGGACAATTACTACTGTTCATTCAGTGCATTAAATTCCAGTTCCCACCGCAGTTTAAATTCTCTTCTTGCCCCATACAATTATAGCTGGACAATTGACCCAATCATTCGATAAGAGTCCCACCCACCGTATCGTGCATAGGCATACGGCAAATTTAACCACCTTTCCTGGCCACATGCCCCATCCTGTTTGCATGCATTTTGCGCGTTTTGCCAACTATGCCTAGTCCAGCCTCTAAATGAACGTCGAACCTGGTTTCAATAAAACCGTATCCGAGTCCGAGTTGAGTATGAGTTTAGTGAAATGAAAATGCAAAAACGCTTTTAGACCTTATCCACACATGCACAGGCCGGCGCAGGCTGGTCACAAACTCATTCAGGATGCCACGCATTTCATTTGAGTATGGAAACAGGAACACGAACTGGATAGGGGGGAGGGGGACCATATTCAAATTTTACGCTTTTATTACGCGACTACGGTGACAGTCTTTGAAATAGGAAATTGGATTAGCTGCTGGAAAAGGCAAACAACGTGGCAACTTCATTTATCTAACTCAAACAGCAAATATTTTCTAAATCTGTTGAAGACCATGTTGCATTTTTCACAAATGCAGGGAAGCATTTGATTTTTTCATATTTTTGCACCGAGTTGGCAGGTTGAATGCATTATAAACCGGCATCCAATACATCAACGCATACAGACAGACAGCTTGCTAAATTTTGCTTACGTGGTGCACCTTAGCCAGGATTTTGTTTGTTTTGCATGGATTGGGTGTCCCGTTGTTGGACTTAGCTTTGTGTTTGCTACCTGCCATGTGTAAAATTCCCATGGCCAATGGCAAGAGCAACATTCGATGATGTTTAAGTCAGAAAAGAGAGATTGGAAAAGCAGGGAAAAGTGATGTCAGGTAAATTTTACAAAAAGGCCCGTTTAGGTAGCCAGAAGTGTTCCACACACAGTTTAAAAAGCAGGTGGACAAATTCGATCCTTTTGTTCTTAGAGTTAGCCCGGAATGAGCCTAAGAATTGAATCTCAACTTATGTACCGAAACGGACCTTCTCTGCTTGGAACCAGGTTCGGTTCGAAGAGAAGTTAGCTTTTTTCCGGACCTATAATCCATATCCCAGCTCGGAACTCTATGATTTTGAAAAAAATTAAATCATAGGTCAAGCTTAAGATTTGTCAACTTAAAAGTCCAGGCAATGTTTTATGCTTCTGTAGCTGGACACTGCCTTCTCTTCATTTATATGTCTTTTTATACTCTGTACCGTAGGTACATAGAGTATTATAAGTTTGTGCAAAAGTATGTAACATCCAGAAGGAAGCATCTCCGACCCCATAAAGTATATATATTCTTGATCAGCATCAACAGCCGAGTCGATATAGCCATGTCCGTCTGTCCGTCTGTCTGTCTGTCCGTATGAACGCATAGATCTCAGAGATGGTAAGAGATAGAGGTTTGACGTGTATGGGACATATGCTTCTTATGTCTGCAGGCAGATAAAGTTTATTTTCAATTTTGGCCACGCCACCTCCCGCCCCCGCAATTTAGAAAAAACGTCACATCTCCCACAGTTTTGAAGATAGATGGTTCCTTCTGGACATATTTAGTTATTAGGATAACTTATCGATCCGCCAAAGGAATGAAGAAGATCGGATGAACGGTTTTCGAGTTATGATCAAAAGACAAAATTTCTTGGTACAGAGTATGTTATAGTCGGGCTTGACCGACTTTCTTTCTTGTTTTATAAGATTTCGTGAACCAAGCTTCAAACCCAAACTTTAAGTTTGTTAAGTAAAGGAAACGCTCTGAGAACTGAACCTTAGACTTGCCCCCGGAAAGAACCTTCTCCATCATTTGTAATCCCTTATATTTTGTAGTGTTTTGGATCTTTGTTTCCCAAATTTTGAACGTGTAAAATGTCTTTTAAATTAGCTTAATGATCCATTTATCTAAAAGAAATGGCTATTTTTTAAATATCGATATTTTGTTGTATTTATATCGAAATAATTCCACAAATATCCTATCAATATTGCTGTGGATCGCAAGTGGAGCTAAAAAATAGTGGAAAGGAAAACTTCGTAGGAAAGTATTGTCGCTGATCTAAAAAAGGCTGTTAGTTAAGATTGTATTGGACTTTTACAATAAATGCCTTTCATCGAAAGCATTTGGCAAGCGTACTAAAAGTGGAAGTGAGGGTGGCCTCCAACTGGAGCAGCCACAACTTAGCAACAATGTCAACTGGGAATTCCATTTGGGAAGGATATGTCTTAAATATCCTTTTAATCGTCCAAAGGGGCAAAAAAATCATCCAAAGGATGATCATATTTCATATCCTTTGGATGATTTTCAGCTCCGTTGGATAATTAAAAGTATATTTAAGACATATCCTTCACAAATGGATACGGGATATCATCCAATGGATACTTTTTCATATCCTTTTTCTTCTCTGTGTGGGGGCTTTCCCACATATGTCTTACAAAGTCTTTTAAATTGTGGAACTTTTTGGCTGGCTCGAGGTCTCGAACGTATTAAGAGTAGTCTAGTAAGCGTCAGCGGGAGATTGACATTTACAGCATTGGCGCCTATTTTTTCACTCAAAACTAAAATATTTTAGAAAAACATTTTGTAAACTTAAAAAACCTTTTCCTATAGGCCAAAAAATATTTTCCTGATTTTAGAAATTGAAAAATAGTTTCGAAGTATTAGAGGAAATTAAGTTCAGTCAGTAGAGGGAGAAGTCAACACCAAGACGCGTAGTAAGCCCTAATCTCTTAAATGAAATGGTCGTTATGCTTTTTAGTACACTTTCTTCGAGTTGGTTCAACCAATGTATTTTTGATCTGAAAACAGGAAAGAAAGTCAGTCAAGCCCGACTATAAACTACTCTGAACCAACAAAATTATCCATTCAGCATAAATTTTGATGCTTTAGTAGGGGGCGTGGCGAAAATTGAAATCTGCCTGCAAGTATAAGAAGTTTTTGTCCCATACCATATCGAAGAAATATTCGATATCGATATATCGTATTTCTTGACAAAAATATCGATATTCAATATACATAGATATTATATCCGGCATCCCTAATTTAGACTCCTATTGCCCGTGCCCGTGCAGATCAAATTTACTTAATAATTTGTGCTACACCCCCTCCCGCCCTGCCAATGAAAAATCAAGCTCACATTTTGTAGTGTAGTGTATGTGCCCAACATCTACAATCTCTACAATCTGGCAGAGCTATAAAGGTTATAAAAACGTTGCATACTTTTCTGAGCTGCCTGCGGTGTGGGCTAACATAATTGTTGAAATGTTCTCATTAACGTTAATGCTCTGTTAATTAACATAAGGATTGGCTATCAAACATTAATTCACCAGAGTAACGGGTATACCAAAGTCGGGCAGGGCCGACTTTATCTTTCGTGGTACCTTCATTCGGCCTTTTTGACTAAATACTAAAAATTTTAGCGAATGTTAGATATATAAATGAAACTTTTGCGAAATAAATTTTCCGAGCATCTAAGAACAGGCCTAAAAGCGGATAATAATAAACAAAAGAACAAGGGAAGCTAGGTTATCGTGAAAAACATGGATTTACACAAGAATTTCACATTTTAGACTTAATAGTTTTTAAATCATAAACAAATTAAGTAATTCTTTATTGAAATTCTTGTTGTTCCCTTAAAGTAATTTTCTGCGGTATATAATTTGTATAAATTAAGTTTCCTATTCTATTTTTCGTTCTCTGATATCATAGGTCATTTCCAAATTAAAGTGATTTTCTGTCTCTCCCCCTTTTATTTCTTTTGAAGTCGTTTTCAGTTTGCTTAAACACACATTCATGTGCATGTGTGTTTGTGTCAGACAGGCGTTACTTGACTGTAGTCTTACTCGGATGACCTTGAACGTTTGTATATTTAGATATTCATGGATTGATTTTCTTTTTATGCTAGTTTGGCCAGGCCGTTTTTTTTTGTGTTAGAAAACTAATTAACGATATCATCTCGAGGAGTTTGAGTTTTGTGCCTTCTCTTCCAATTTGGTAAAAGCTAAACCGAGTCACAGTTGGCTCAATTTTGCCTATGCCAATTGGGGGCCGCACATGTTGATTTTGCGTATAGTTTTGCTGGTTTTGTTGTTGTCTTGTTCTGTTGTGTTTATTTTTTTTTTGTTTCACTTTGTGTTTAGTTTCCATACATGCTTTGAATTGATTTGATTTGATTGATTTGACTTTTCCCTTTGTGTCGACCATTTGGCACTTTGTTTTTTTTTAACGAAAGCAAATCGAAAATTCTGTGGGTAGTTTTGTGTTAGCAATTTTTAGCTCTACAATTGGAACTAGAATTTAACATTTTTTTCGAGTGGATTGCAGGATGTTTTTTTTTTTTTGTGAGTATAGAGGTGCATAATGGATGGAGTGCGACGGCAATGTTTTGAGTGGCATGTTGATTTGATAATCAAATTGACAAATGCTTTTATGTACCATCATTGTTAGGGTTGAAAAGAAAATTATATTATTTCCGTTTTTGTTTTGAATTTTATGAATTAAGATATGGTGATGGCATCGCGAAAGCAAAAATAGTTCTTTACACAAAATAATTGACACGAATAAGTCATTGAAATCTGCTAAAGATTTTTATACAGCATAGAATGAACAGAACTTTTAGGGGTTTGAAGCTTGGATTGTTTTCAAACAATTATTCAAATCATAAGTTCGATTTATTTTAAATGCTGAATTAATTTCATTATACTATATTCTACTACCCTATGAAAGCAACGATGAAAAAGACATAGTCAGACATGTTCTAAATTCCACTACGTTTTTATAAGAAAATCGAACGCAACTCCGCTTCGGTTTGGCTTCGATTGACTTTGGGCCGTTTTTTAATCTTCTACATAAACATAAACCTACTTATACCAGAGCAAAATCGAAGTTTATCTGAAACAAAGTAGATAGGAAATCTGCCCTTAGAATGTAAACTTTATTACTAAGGCTGGCACAAAACGTAATCGCAGAGCGAACATCGTGGGAGAGACAGAGAATATGACATTCTAAAATTATGACCTAAAGTTAAAAATAAAATAAATTATATATCCCATCGTATTTATACTTGACTTGAACACACGGCCTTGCCTTGTCGGCCTTGTCGTGTCATACTGTCACGGGTGATAGCGATAGTCGTCTGCGTTAAGATGCCGATTTTTTTTTGCTCTTTATCCCAGGGTTCTGAAATCGAACTTCAGAATGAGAAGGTAAAGTTTAAAAAAAACTACTTTTATTCTACTCATTTTTTTTCCTAAAGTGAGCACAAAAGGTTTAACGAATTTTAGGTAATTTGTACCTTAATTTAAAGGAATAAAGCTTTAGGTATGATATGTCCCGAAACTTATTTAATATTTCTTAAATTTTCTTGCCAAGTTAGGCAAATTATTTTTTCGGGTGTACCAAAAATCCTATAAATAACTGTAACTAAGCTGTGTAAGCTATTGAGCATTAAATAAGATTAAATTTTTATTTTTCATAGTTTTTCGGACTTAAAGCCGGCTGAAACAACAATATTACAACAATGTTTCTGTTTGTCTTGAAATCAAATTATAAACTTATTGTCCATTTTTCGGTATCCGATATTAACAGCTTCAAAGGGTAAATTTCAGATTTTTTATTATTATAATGAGTAAGTGCAGAGTTCGGTTGGATTATTGGACCAAAAAATGTTATTTTTATTGATTAAAATGTCTATTAGGAGAATAAGAATTTGCTACATGGAGTTATAGGACGACGAATGTCTTTAGAAAGAAGATTTATATAGTTAAATAATAAATTTTAAAAAATCTTATATTTTTCGAATGAAATGGATTAAATTGAATCAAACGTCCTAGGTAAAAAGCTTAGAAAACCCAGAACATAATAGCGCATCATGATGTGCAACTTTGAAATAGCACAAAAGTTTATTAAACACCAACTTTGAGTTGTCCTTTTATTGGATAAATGAAAGTCTGGGCTACTATTACTAGCCGTAATAGCCGTCACAAATGACCCAATACCATAACCCGAATAAATCGATCGGCCAAAACAGTTATCGTAACCGTAACAGTTATTCTTTTCGATTTTAGCCTCTGCTTTCTATATCTTCAATACTTAGAAGATATTATGTTTCCTTGGCGATTTAATTTATCCAGTCATTCCTCAATCAACATCCAATATATTTACTAATGTTCAACTGCCACTCAGGCTTTCTACTTATCTGACATCTGTTTCACTGCTACACACTCGCTCTCACAATTGCCATCTGTTTCCATACATCATCTTGTTCCTGCTCTGGCACTTAATTAAACATTTCCGTTTAAACAATCGTCTGGCTCAGATCACACACACACACAAACACACTGGCACGCACTGGCCACCCCCCACATCATATTGACCATAGGATTAGCGCTGCATTGCCAAAAGTGAACCTTTTATGCGTTGAACTGAGTGCTTCAAAAAATGTAATAAGCATTCTTATGACCAAAAGTTGTTGCCGAACTGACTGACCCTTACACTGCGTACGTGTTGAGAGTTTGATTGAAAATCTATTGCTCGTTGCTAGACCCAGTCGTAAAAACTAAAAGGACAAACACATACACATTCAACTGCTAACCAAAAGCTCATTTGTAGGCAAAGTGCTTGGGTCAAAGTGGCGCCATTCAAGTTGTGCACTGTAAAAATTTGTAATACAATTCACATTTTGAAGTTGCGAATATTTTGCCGCAAAAAATCGATTTAAATGGCACACATTCTGGTGTCGCGTTAAATCGGAACGACAAATTTATTTTATTTTCGAATTATTGTTTTTTTTTTTAGATCAAATTAAACACGGTTTTCGATGTGGCTAATTTCATTTGAATTTTATTCTTTGTCTTAATTTAATTTTGCATAGTTTTTTGTCTCAGTGTACTTTCACTCCATGTCCTTCAAAGTAGGCAATTGCATTTCGGAAAAGTACACAAAACTAGGTACAAAGAAAGAAAACTAATTGAGCAAAATCGCTGATCTAGCAAGGGGGGAGGGCAACGTTTTTACAACCTTTTTATTTTAATCTAATTTTTTCTTTTACAAAACAAAGTCAAGTTTTCTAGATTTTAGAAAAGAAACACATATTGATCATCTCATATGCAAATGGATGCTAGTAACTTAATTTGTTATGGCGTTTCGTTGAGTTATTTTAATACGCTTCAAGCTATGCAGCTTTTTTTTGTGGAGCTGCGGTAGTTGTTTGCAGTGTGGCTAATATATTCAGAAACATTTTCTTTTGCGCAGTTATCCAGAGCTCAATATTAATTGGATTAAGTATATTTTTAGATCGGTAAGACAGCAAGTAATCTGATTTGGTAGAATCTGATGGTCTTGACAAACTTACTGACGACTTCAAGTCGTTCTTAAAGATTGCCGAGAGTCCTTTCGAACAACGTTCACGATCGGTTAACAGAATTCGTTTGTATTTTGAAGATAGCTTTATGACAAAACTGCCATAGGATATGATATAACCAGGATTAATTTCCTTAACAAACGTATTATAGTACGGGTTAGAGCGTTCTACAACTGTTCATTTTTTGGTACAATACTCTCTGAAAGGAGCGCTGCTACTGCGCTGCAGTAGGGAACAGTCTTTTAATCATAACTTGACAACCGGTCATCCGATCTGTACTATTCTTTTGGCGGATCGATAAGATATCCCAATTACTAAATATATCCAGAAGGAACGAACGACCTATTTTAAAAGCTGTAGGAGATATGACGTTTTTTCTAAATTGCGGGGGCGGGAGGGGGCGTGGCTAAAATTGAAAACAAACTTGATCTGCCTGCAGACATAAGAAGCATATATCCTATACATGTCAATCCTCTATTTTTATACCATCTCTGATATCTGTGCGTTCATACGGACATACAGACGGACAGACTGACAGACGGACAGCCGAACATGGCGACTCGGCTGTTGATGCTGATCAAGAATATATATACTTTATGGGGTCGGAGATGCTTCCTTCTGGCTGTTACATACTTTCGCACAAACATAATATACTCTATGTACCTACGGTACAGAGTATAAAAAGTATGGAAAAATCGGATTTGTCAATTTTGTTAATAACCAAAGTATTTCCTCGCCCATGAGTCGGAAACATCATAAATAGGTAAGAAAAGTTTCGTCAGTGTACTCAATAAACTGGAACTGTTTATGGACGTTGGCATTGATTGGAGCGGGTGAGTGCAGAGGGAGGGGGGCATGTCTTGCCATTTGCCATTCACCATTCGATTAGATGATATTCGATTATATTTTTATTTTTATTTTGATTGCATCAAATGTAGCGTAAAAAGTAACAAAATTAACTCTTAAGTTGATTTCCACTTATTCGGGGTCATAATTTCGTTTCCCGAGCTGTTGAGATTCACTTGAGTTTTCCATGAATAAATGCATCTCAAATCAAAATGCAGTCCAAAGTAAAAGTTTGCTTTTTTTTGCTTTAAAATTCATTGCATTGCTTGGCAATCGAATCGAGTCGAGTCGAGTCGATAGTTGATGAGGTCTCATCAATATGAAGGAGCAAACGCAAGGCATTCCCACAGAGGGTAGCTTTCGACATTGAGGGTATTTGTCAGAGACAGACTTACAATTCCCCGAATGATACCGGTCCCTGGAGGGGCGGGGGGAGAAGCTGAGACTTTGTTGCTACGCGATGCATTTATTACAAGCAATTTGGATTGGTCCAGTTGTGTTTGGTGTTGTTTTATACACATATTGTTGACTCTGTGCCAAGTTGATGTGATAACTTTGTAGCTTAGCACGGTACGACGACGATGACACAGATGGTTGGCCATGAAATTACACCGAAGGAATACAAAATGTTGATTTGACTCAAGTTGGGCTAGGTTAGGCTAGATTAGATCATCAGCCACTATATAGAGACATAAATATGCCAAATGCCCTTTCTAATCTATTTTGTTTACTTGACAGCTGTCCATGCCATGATGAATGGGGACTCTATGAGTTATATGAATGTGTTTGTGTGTGTGTGATAAAGATAATTCGTGACACTGGATTAATGAGACTGGCAATTGTCATTTCTGGCTAATTTCAAAGCACTAACCCTATCACCTCCTTGCCAATTGTAAATATTTGACGTGGCCAATTTGAAATAGTATTCTCCCATAAATCAGCATTTTCATTCCAAAATAAATCTATATGTCACAGACTTTCTTTCGGCTCATAAATTTCACCGCTTCCATCTATCTATACTATTTGTATAATGTCATATTTTCCACTTTGCTAGCCCTGATGTGAACATATAAATCATATTTGGCAGGCCACTTGACGCGTGAGAAATTCACAGACAGTATCCAGTGGCTTAGTCAAAGGGGGGTGGATTACAAAAAACAAAAAAATGGGTATATATAAAAAAAGCCCTGACAGAAAGCACTCAACAGCTGTGACAATGCACAAACATATATGTAGTTCGTGTACATTCAATGCAAATAAATAAAATTTTACAACTATTGTTTATTACTAGCGTCAAATGCATTTGCCAGTTTTTTATTTATATTTTCTTTTCGAATCTGATTCTTTTGGTTATTCAATTGAGCAGCTGCAAATGTCGTTGCCAGTGGCCGCAATTGAACATTAAAAAGAGAAAACAACAAATTCTACGTGTGCCGGCCGGCCCGCGTGCCAAGAAGGCTGTCAAGAAAATATACAAAAAAACGAGATGAAAGTATTCCCTATTTTTCAATTTTATTTGCTTTGAATACGTGAAAGCAAAGTGTGTGGGCTTTTCACCTTGTTGGTCTTTTGGTCCATAGAGCTGTTCCACATATGGGACAATCAAGCTTATTCAAGTGTTTGACGACATACACTTAATATCATAACTTCAATATTCAGAGACGCAGTTGGAAATTCAGACAATTGTTAACTCTGTTTATGTTTGAATATAAATGTTTATATTTTATGTGTGCTTGTAGAAACATTTTCCTCAATGGATGGCAACAATTGCACAAATGTCATTTGTCAAAAATATTTGTGGAGTGACCAAGTGCCCAAATGAGCAAATAATGTAAAGTGTGTACAAAATGGTGAAAAAACCTGTCCAGAAAAATATATCTTCAACTGAAAATAAGAACAAGTTTTTTCTCTTAAGTTTTTAAGATAAATGTTCTAATTGTTCTTGAGCAATACTTAACTCAAGGCAACCACCGCACAGAAAATTATAAATGATCATTTAGAAGTGCGTCCACCAATGTGCGCAATGGTGCAGTAAGCTAACACGTCGTTGTTTTTGAGTGCAAAAGTGCAGAACGGACAGAAAGAAGTTTGTCCCTTCTGCAGTTCACTAAAGTTTTTATACCCGTTACTCGTAGAGGAAAAAGGGTATACTAAGGTCGGGCAAATGTATGTAACAGGCAGAAGGAAGCATCTCCGATATCATAAAGTATATATATTCTTCATCAGCATCAACAGCCGAGTCGATATAGCCATGTCCGTCTGTCCGTTCGTCCGTCCGTCCGTCCGTCCGTCTGTATGAACACCTAGATCTCAGAGACTAGAAGAGCTAGAGCAACCAAATTTTAGATGTAAGCTAGTATTGTCTGTAGGCAGATGAAGTTTGTTTCATATTTTGGCCAAGCCACCTCCCGCCCCCGCAATAAAAAATGTTGAATAACTCCCACAATTTTTAAGATATCGAGCTCAGATTTTGCAGTGTAGTCTATGTAGCCAATATCTACAATCTCACAAATTTTCAAAAGGATCAAAAAAATGTTGCATACTTATCCGAGCCGCATCAGGTTATTAAACACTAATTGAACTGAGTAAGAAGTAGGAGCAGCTCATCCTCAACGCCTGACGCCTGATCCGATCAATTGAGGTTTAGATTGAGGTTTAAGATTCATTTATAACCGTTTTTGAGTTGTCAAAAATAGGTCTTGAAGTGAGGACATTGTACTACATCTGAGAAAATCGTTCATGGTCTGTTTTTGGTAACGATTGTTCTCATGCTGAGTCCCATGTTCTCGGGGATTCGGGAAACTCTGTACCAAAACGTACACCGAGTATCATAAGACGAACAGTTCTCAGAGATGGTAAGAGATTGGGGCTCATCAGAAGGTCCCTCCACCGCAATTTAAAAAAAAAAGTCATATCTCTGACAATTTTATAGATAGAAGGTTCATACCTTCTCCACATATTTAGAAATCAGTATTATTTTTCGATTCGCCGAAGAAATGGTGAGAATCGGATGAGCGATAGTCGAGTTATAGGAGGAAAAAACATTTATTTAGTACCTAACAAACTTAAACACTTTGTGTGAAAAATTAAAACTTCTGTATGTACAGAGTAAATTATAGTCGGGCTTGACGGACTTTCTATCTTGTTACATGATACTGTCTTTCTAATGACCCTGTCTGTATTTGCTGAATTTAGTAGGTTAGTTTAAGTTTAAATTGTTGTCGCTGTGAGTTGCTAGTATGTATAAAAGTACCCATAGAAACCGAACATACGATATAGTTGAAAAGCTGTGTATGAGGTGAAGCTTACAGAACTCCCTTCTATCATAATCTTAGGGTCTCATACCGAGTTCTTTTTTAAGTTTCTTACTGTGTCATATATCTATAATCAAACGGCATTTGATATAAAGACTTTCAAGATACATATCAATAAATATTTATTTTCTTAAGCATTTAATAAAGACTGTAAATTATCCTGAATGCGGTATCGGCACTTAATACTAAGCCTAAATTTATGCTTATCTTGGATTTAATAAACTTTATTAGTCATTACACAGAAGTACCAACCATGGCTTGCGTTTATAGCGCTGCTTTTATGGGAACATCTGTTTAAACGATTGAGGGCGAGCAACTCTCTGCAGATCCTTGTTTAATATCCCAAACCAAATCAGCGCTTACGAAACTGGAATTTTTCGGCTATTGTATAGAACCGCCAGAACTTTCCTAGAAACAAGAAAGAAAGTCGGTCAAGCCCGACTATAACATACTCTGTGCCAACGAAACTATACGATCAGCATACATTTTGATGCTGCAGTAGCTGCTGAGGGCAGCGCTGCTACTGCGCTGCGGCATCGAACGGTCTTTTGATCATAACTCGACAACTGTTCATCCGATCTTCACCATTCCTTCAGCGGATCGATAAGTTTTCTTGATTACAAAATATGCCTAAAAGAAAAGAACCATCTATCTTTAAAACCGTGGGAGATATGGGGTTTTTCAAAATTGCTGAGGAAATAAGGGAGGGGGCGTGGCCATAATTGAAAATAAACTTGAGCTGCCTGCAGATATAAGAAGCGTATATCCCATACGTGTAAAACCTCTATCTCTTATCATCTCTGATGTCTGTGCGTTCATACGGAAAGACAGACGGCCAGACGGGCATGGCTATATCGACTCGGCTGTTGATGCTGATCAAGAATATATATACTTTATGGGGTCGGAGATGCTTCCTTCTGGCTGTTACATTCTTTTGCACAAACTATTATAATATGTACCTACGGTACAGAGTATAATTATGTTACCAATAGTTTAATCTGCAAGTACACAATGTGACTAATGTCCGACATTCAGGAAACTTTAAAAATTGTTGGAATAGAACTGGAAATTAAAGTTGACATATATTGATAGTCAAAAAAATGTGGTATCGACCGATCGAAGCTATTCGGCCTGTATACAGGCTGAGCGAAGAATCTTTGCCAAAGTGAAAAAACCACTGAGATCTTTAACCATTCGTAGAACGACTAAGAAATCTGAAAGTGTGGCTTCCTCAAAACATACAAAACATACATTTAAAATAAAATACAAAAAATAGTTTTCGAATTTCTTTCTTAGTCTTCCCGTCAAGTGGCAATAGCCTATTTATTTTATTGATACGCTTCCTGTGGGGCAACTTAAGTTGATATACTGGCCATTCATACAAAATTTACTATGTAACAAAAAAACAAAATAAAACTAGAAGCCAGCTATCTTCAGATCGGCCGAAGTTTGTATACCCTTGCTGTATAATTTATGATATTTTCATGCAACAATTTCCTCATTGCTTTGAAAAATGCTAGCTGAGTGTTTTTTTTAAAGACCTGACTAACAACTTATATGCCGTCTCTTCTGTGGGTTGGTCAGTATGGTTAATGAGAGCTATTCGTTATATTCATCCGATTCAGATCAATTTCGTCAAATTGTGCTAAGGCAGATAATATTAAAAAGAAGCAAGATTAAAAAATGTTTCATTAAAAGCAAGAACTAGAACTTGTTTCGTGACAGATCGTTCCTAAGGCGGCTATATGCATCGCACGCACTCAGCTCGACATACTGGTATGCTTGACAAACATTTGCACAATTTCACTATACCCCTTACAAGGGTACAAAAGAAACAAAGCAACATCGAAGCGAAATATTTGCTCTTCCAGCATTGTAGTATCTAGTACATCTGTGGCTATACACTAGAGTTCTTTCTCTGTGGGAGTATATTTAGCGCAATGTTTTTTTTTCTTCTTGCTTGCCGCTGTTTGTCTTTTGTGCCGAAGAAATATCCATAAATAAATGCTTCGGTTTTGTATTATAGGTATCGAGTCAGCTTCAAGTAGTGTCGACAACTTGATGAGCCCACAAGGTTGAATGGTAAATATGGCGTCGAGGCGGTGGCGGTGGGAGGGACATGTTCAGCCTCTGAAAATTTTTGTATGATGAATTCGACAAATATTGACAATGTGCGTGCCAAATACCAAATAAATCATGGTCGATTTTCGCTTTTCTTTTAGTATTTATTTACATGCCGGAAGAACGCCGAAACGAAAACGAAAACGACGCACGTCATCAACAGCTCGCTTGGTGTTATTTTTTTTTCCGTTTGGAAGGCGTTGCGTGGGCGTGGGTGGCGTATCGAGTTTTACTTGGGGGCGCCAATACACATAAGTATTAGGGAAATGAAATGAATTTAGATTATGGCATGGCAACTACTAGTTCGGCAAAGCAATTGCATCCGTTCGATTTACATGAATTAAAAGTTATAGCTTCTGGCAGAGGTTTTGATTTGTGGAAAGAAATTGTGTGCTTGTGAAAATATATATAAAATTATTTTAAAATTGGAACTAAAGAAGAAAAAATTACCCTACAAATATACTAAAAAATAAATTTCCTTAGACCCTCAAAAGTGACGGTAATTTCGCCTAAAAACGATGCTAATGATATCGTAACCCTTCTTTAAGGTTGCTGACGACCGTAATTTTTAAGGTCATTGCTACCTTGGTATAGGGCAAAAAAGTGCCTTAACGTTTGGAATTTTGTTCCTAAATGTCTTGTTTAAGTGATTGCGCAGAAAAAAAAATAATCATATAATCTGGGGCTCAATATTATATATTCTCATATTAATAAAAAGCCAATATTATGCATTTAAAAATGACGTTCGGAAATATAAAACTGATATTAAAAGAGTATTAAATCAATATTTAAAGATCGAATTAATATTTTATGTAAATTTGTCACAAAAAATAAAAAATATATTGAAAATTACAGGTTCGTGATCCTATACAACATCCACTTCACTTTGCTTTTTTGTTATAAATAATTTTCATTATTTATTTAATTATTGTCACGATGCTTGATGTTTCGCAATGAACCACTATTTGTCTCTTTCCATCCTAACTTTTTTTATCCGTCTCTTTCCCTTTATGGTCAAAATGAAATGTTATAGCTTCGTTATGATTTGATAAACATGATATTTGCCGAAATATCAAATAATAATTGATGCAAAAATTGTTAAGAATGTGTGTGGGCAAAAAGTAAGGTCAATTTAAACTACTCGGGCCTAACAATTCGGGCTAGTTCTTTTTTTCTTGAGTTGGCAGGACTGTTGATGACATCTGTCCCAAATTTCATGTGAATGTCATTATCAGTAATATATTTACGCTTGTGTTTTCCAAACGACCAAGAGTGCATTTTTCGATTTTTACAATGTCTGATTTAATTGAGCAGAGAAGTGCCATCAAATTTTGTTTGCGGAATGAAATTTCGGCTGCGGAAACGTTGAGGATGTTGCGGAAGGCCTTTGGTGATTCTACCATGTCACAAAAAAATGTTTATAAGTGGTACAAAGACTTCAAAGAGGGTCGAGAACGTGTGGATGACTTGGAGCGCTCCGGACGACCATCGACGTCAACAGATGACCAACACGTCAATGAAGTGGAGGAATTAGTGCGCAAAAATCGTCGGTTGACTGTTAGAGACCTTACTGATATGATCGGAATATCAGAAGGATCTGTGAAAACCATTTTGAAAGACCATTTGGGCCTACGAAAAGTCAAATCTCGTTTGGTACCGAAAGTTCTCAATTTCTTGCAAAAAAGTCATCGCGTTGATGTGTGTGAAACAATGCTGTCTGACTATCAGAACAAGCTCAAATGCATGATTACGGGAGATGAGACTTGGATTTATGCTTACGACCCTGAAACAACCGACCAATCAAGCGAATACCGTGCTAAAGGCGAGGCCAGACCGAAAAGAGCACGTCAAAGTCGTTCAAAAATCAAGGTCATGATGACAGTTTTTTTCGATTTTCGTGGTGTGGTGCACTATGAATTCCTTCCATCCGGCCAAACTGTTAATAAGGAATATTATTTGAGCGTTATGCGTCGTTTGCGTGAAGCAATTCGTCTAAAAAGACCAGAATTATGGGCCAACAACTCTTGGTTTTTGCATCACGATAATGCACCGTCTCACACTGCACTCGTTCTTCGTGACCATTTCGCCAAAAATTCGACGCATATCGTTCCGCAACCACCGTATTCGCCTGATTTGGCTCCGTGTGACTTCTGGCTATTCCCAAAACTCAAGAGACCACTTCGGGGAACGCGTTTCGAGTCGATTGAGGAGATAAAAGCTGAATCGAAGAAAGCGCTGATGGCTATACCGGAAAGGGACTGTTTGGCATGTTTCGAGGATTGGAAAAAACGTTGGCATAAGTGTATTTTATCGGGTGGGGATTACTTTGAAGGGGATGAAATTTTTTTTTTTTTTGTATGCTTGGTTGGTATTTATTGGATCTTCTCTTAAAGAGACTAACAATAATTTTTCAAATCTTAATCTAGAAACTATTTTAAAAACTATCCCCTATTGGAGGTAGTTTGTGTTCTACGGCCCTTCAAGTCAGTCGCTGGGTTGGTAGGTCGTTTCTTCGGAGGCGAGAATGCGTTGCCAGCATGGTGAGAGATTTTGCAAGTTGGTTTGGGTGGGCAAGAAGCTTCTCAGAATATTTGCGCTTAAGTTCCTCTATTTCATTTTCAACCAGTGGGATGCTGAGGTCATTGTGGATACAATCATTGCGAATGAACCATGGCGCTCCAGTGATGGTTCTAAGGATTCTCGACTGTGATCTTTGGAGGATGTCCACGCTGCTCGCACAAGCATTTCCCCATAGCTGCGAGCCATAGGTCCAGACAGGCTTTATGATGGTTTTGTACAGTAAGACTTTATATTCCAGCTTAAGAGGGGAACGGGAGTTAATTAGCCAGTGAAGGCTGTTGGCCTTAAGCTTTATCTGAAGTTTTTTCGAGTCTATGTGTTTGCGCCATGTTAGCCTTCTATCAAGGTGTACACCTAGGTATACAACATCGTTTGATTGCGGGATCAAAGTCGCGTTTAGTGATAGCTGGGGACAGGTGCTTCTGTTGAGTGTGAACGTCACGTGCTTACACTTTTGCTCGTTGATTTTAATACGCCAGTTGGCCAGCCACTCTTCCACGTCGGTAAGATGGCTTGCCAAAAGTCTTGTTGCTATCTGCTTAATATTGCCGTATCATCCGCAAAAGTACTTATTGTAAGTCGAGAGTCTGTTGGTATGTCGGCAGTGTATAGTACGTATAGGAAAGGACCAAGAACACTTCCCTGCGGTAGTCCGGCTCCTATGGTGAACTCTTCTGTTGTGTACTCATTTTGACGAACTGTAAATACTCTTTTACTGACGTAACTTTCTAGGACTTTGTGTGTATTTGGTGGAAGCATTGTCTTTATCTTGAATGTAAGACCGTCCAACCATACGCGGTCAAATGCTTGGGCAACATCTAGGAAAATGGCAGAGCAGTATTCGTGGTTTTCAAACGCAGTCCGAATATCTGAAGTTATGCGGTTGACTTGCTCAATAGTCCCGTGTTTAGCTCGGAACCCAAATTGGTGTGATTGAATGATATTTTGTGCATGGGAATTAATTTTACGGAGTAAGATCTTCTCAAAAAGTTTTGATAAGCAAGGTAGCAGACTAATGGGTCTATATGATGACGCTTGGGTTTTATCCTTTCCTGGATTATGGATCATTATGATTGTGAACTTTTTCCATTGGGTTGGGAAGTATCCACATCGCAGTACTGCATTGAAAAGTCTTGAGATATATGTTTGGGCAGGACTTGGAAGTTCCATAATCATTTTAGGCGTAATAAGATCATGTCCAGGCGCTTTTCTGGGTTTTAGATCTCCGATAGCATTTTTTATTTCAAGTGAATGAACTTTAATTGGGTCAGTTTGTGCGGCGATGGGAACCAATGGAAGTGCATAGCCATTAGTTGGTGGATTTGGCTGGAAGACATATCTAAGGTGAAGTGCAAAGACATTTGCCTTCTCTTCGTCACTTTGGGCCCAAATTCCACTCTGGTCCCTTAAAGGCGTGTCTACCTTTGCAGGTGGCTTTATACTTGCATGTGCTCTCCATAGGGGAAATTTGGTGCTTGTAGGCGATAGTTTTTCTATGTAACGGCTATGGGCTAGCTGCTCTTCCGCTTCGAGCGCTTTGCGAAGTATGCGTTCCGCAAGTCTCAGACGATTTTTTGACGCAGGCGACCTATGGTGCTGCCATTCTCTTCTTGCACGCCGCTTTTCAGACACCAGTCGGTCTATGTAGCTGTTCGTTAATCTACTATCTTGCTTAGGTGTTATTGTTGTTGTTTGAGGGTTTGAATGACGAGCAGCAGCAGTAATGATAGAGGTGAGGGCTTCTACTGAGTTTTCAATGTCTACTTTGCTGTTTATGGTCGTGCTCAGCTCAATGTGACTGCTGATATATTTTATGTATTTGAGCCAGTTTGTCTTGTGTGAAGTCAGTCTCCGAGGATATTGTCTGATCTGAGGGCACTCCAGAAGGGTAAATATTATTGGAGAATGGTCTGACGACAAGACTGCAAGGGCTTCTACAGTCACCAGGTTTTGCGGAACTTTTCTTGTTATGGCAAAGTCTATAAGATCGGGTATTTTCTTTGGATCTGCTGGCCAGTATGTAGGCCCTCCCGGAGATACATAGTCGAGTTTGTTTGATGCGCGCGTGAGTACGTTGTAGAGTTGCTTCCCCTTGGGATTAGTCAGTCTGGAGCCCCAGTGGGGATGTTTCGAGTTATAGTCACCCGCAGCGAAGAAGCGTTGACCAAGTGTATTAAAGAAATCTAGGAATTGATTTTCTGATATTGTAAATCGTGGTGGACAGTAAACCGCAGACAGCGTGATATTGCCTCGTTTAGATTCTACGCATATCGATGTGGCTTGTAGGTAGGTTTCCGAATATCCCGTTGGTGGATAATGTTTGATGCGGCTTCTGACTAGGATACCAGTTCCGCCATGGGCTTTACCATCTGGGTGATTTGTGCCGTAAAATGCATATCCCGATAATTGGAAATTATATCGGTCCGTCAGATGAGTTTCCGCAAGAAGCATTATGTCGATTTCATTGTCGTGGAGAAATTTGGATAACTCCACTTTGTGGCGAGGAATGCCATTTGCATTCCAGAGTGATACTCTCAGGAGAGCCATTATTTGGGTTGTTGCGAAGCGAGCAGTTGAATGAGAAGGCCTTGCATTCTCATCTGTTCTTGCATTGCGTTTTGCATATACACCATAAAATCTTTCAGCGTTTGTTGTAACGATAGAAACATGGCTTCTAAGCTACTTTGGTTTGATGGTTGCTCCACATGTTTTGTTGTCAGAGTCGGCTCAGTTCGAGTTTCGTGTGAAATCGTTCCTTGTTTCAAGACGCTTGCGATAGAAACGCCTTGGGTAGTAGTCGATGGGGCAAAAGACGATCTCGTAGCTTTTGTGAAGAAGACTCCAGGGGTCGATTGCGAGGGTGTATACGTATTAAGGTTTCCATTGGAACGAGCAAATTCCGTGCGCGTATTAATCCTGCTCTTTAGATCTTTGTATACTTGGCAACCTCTGTAGTTTGCGGTGTGGTTACCTCCACAGTTACTGCATTTTTTAACTGATGGATCCTACTTGTTTGCGGGGCATGAGGCAGTATTGTGCAACTCTCCGCATGCCACACAAACAGATTGCAGAGCGCAGTAGGACTTGGTGTGTCCAAATTCTTGGCAATTGGTACATTGCACTGGATTTGTGCGCTTGTGCGGTTCCTCTACAGTTACTCTGCGGTGCAATAAGTAAGGTAGTTCGTAAATGGGGTGCACCTTATTTTTGTTAGGAGCTACATATGTCTTCCGGGCTCAGCTCAACTTTGAAAAGCGGCTGGGGTTTTTTGTCTCTGTTTATTAAGTTTATTACGGACTTGACCTTAAATCCCTTTTCTTCCAAAGCATAAGCAACTTCCGTTGCAGGGACACTTGATTCTATACCTTTGATTACAACTTGTAGGCCTTTGCTACTTTTTAGTTGGTAGGTGTAGTAGCTTTTATTTTCAGCTCTTAAACATTTTTCGACAGCGCGATAGTCGTCATCCGTGTTAACTTGGAGCTTTGTTTCGCGTATGTTGCCTTTGCTGACGGATGTCACATAGAAGTTGTTATTGCCTATTAGCGAGACAAGCTTTGTTACTAGGGCCGTACAGCTAGTATCCCTAATGTAGATTGCCGGAGGCTTTGGTTTTGCGGCACTTGCAGCTTTTTCTTCAGTCTCAGCGTCAGACTGTTTGGCGAGAATTTGGAACCTATTCCCAGTGAGGGGATCTTTGTCCGCAGGTTTATTGCTTGTTTTGTTCATTTTTGGTGTATTACCGCTTTTTTTGTTTTGCGGGCTTAATTTTCGTTTGTTTATTTTTACATACCGATCGATGCCGGTCTGCACATACGAGCGGGTGGTGGGTGTTGTGCTCACTTGTGTATGTGTTAGTGGGAGCGCGTGCTGAGTTGACGCTGGTTTCTGCATAGTTGTTGTTGGTGTTCTTTGCACTTGCATTTGCTGAATTTGTACGCGTAGTCATTCAATTAATTTAATTTAATTAAATATCAACTATTAGATATTATTGGACAAACATAAGCACGAGTGCTAATGAATGTCCATTAAAGTCTTTTATCGCGAGTCGAAAGTTTTTGTTTTAACAACTGATTTTAAAGATTTTACATCGAATAAAACCGGAGCTCGACAAAAACACGTCTTCAAACTTCAACCGACAGTCGATATCCATGAATGGGGATGAAATTGATTTAGAAGAATAAATAAAGATTTTTCATTCTACAAACAAATTCAATTTGCCAACAGTAGTATACTTAAAGCACCAGGAATTTTGTCAAATAAAGGCCTGTATGCAGCACTGCGGAAAATTTGTGCCAGGAATTTGCTATTTATTTTGAGTGTGTGGAACCCAACTGAAACAAACTGTTGCGCAGAGAGTTCTCTGTTTCTCTCTCTCTCTCTAGTCTCTGTCGCTCTCTCTCCAAGCGATCTTACAGTCATTCGCTAGCAAGCAAATATAACATTAATGAAATTAATAACTTTGAACACAATATTCTTTATTTATTTGTGCAGCATTACTTTCCCAAGCACTTTTCACAGAAATGTCAAAATGCTTTTTCTCTGTGATTCGCCAAAGACATGGTCTTGACTCAACTGCTTTTATTAAAGCAATCTTCGCCTCACATTTAAAAATTTTTCCATTCTCTTTTTGGTCTGGCGCACAGTTTTTGCCTTCATCTTTTGACTTATCACTTCCAAAATAATTGTAAGCACTATATCCCTGACACACTTTCGAAACGCCGCTTTCGATACCCCTCTATCTAACCATTTGTGGATTTTGTTCATGTTGCTGGATACACAGCAAACGAAAAGGTAAACAAAAAATTCCCGGCATAGTTTTTTATACTCTGTACCGTAGGTACACAGAGTATTATAAGTTTGTGCAAAAGTATGTAACAGGCAGAAGGAAGCATCTCCGACCCCATAAAGTATATATATTCTTGATCAGCATCAACAGCCGAGTCGATATAGCCATGTCCGTCTGTCCGTCTGTCTGTCTGTCCGTATGAACGCACAGATCTCAGAGATGGTAAGAGATAGAGGTTTGACATGTATGGGACATATGCTTCTTATGTCTGCAGGCAGATCAAGTTTATTTTCATTTTTGGCCACGCCCCCTCCCGCCCCCGCAATTTAGAAAAAACGTCATATCTCCCACAGTTTTGAAGATATATGTCTTGTTCCTTCTGGACATATTTAGTTATTAGAATAACTTATCGATCCGCCAAAGGAATGAAGAAGATCGGATGAACGGTTTTCAAATTATGATCAAAAGACAAATTTTCTTGGTACAGAGTATGTTATAGTCGGGCTTGACCGACTTTCTTTCTTGTTTATGGAGAAAAAATGGAAACTTTAATTTCCGACCTAATAAACCATATAAATTCTGAGTCGATTGAGCTTTATCCGCCCGTCAGTCTGTCGGTCTTAAGTCTGTTTCTAGACAAGCTAGTCTCACAGTTTTGAAGCTATCGCGCTGAAATTTGGCACAGACTCTTCTTTTTGCTGCACTCTACTAATATGTCGGAACCGAACGGATCGGATGACTATCTCTATTAGCTCCCATAGGAACAATCGGTCGGAAAACTAGTTTTAGTGAGAAAAACTCTTTTCTTTTCAATGGAAACTTTGTGACATGTTTTTTATGCTTCTTTATAATTCTGCCAAGTTGGATGAAAATCGGACAACTTTATGAAATAGTTGCCATACAAAAGATAGGCCTGAAAAACAGTCTTAGTTAGATAAACTTTTTTGTTTATAGTGTTGGCATCATGAAATTTTTTTCCAATTCGGATGACATTATCATTTAGCTTCCTAACGAACGATCCGTCGGAAAAGTGTGAAAAAGATTGATTTTAAAAATGTTTAAGCGAGCACTTGCAAGTAGTGTTGGGAAAACCATCGATAGCACTCTCGATACTATCGATTGTTGAGAATTTAGCCAACCATCGATTGTTGTCACCCCCAATCGATAGTATCGTGCACATTTCAAGAAACTTTATGATACAATCAATTAAAAGTAATATTACATTGAAAAATCTAAGCAAGAGGCATAAACAATATGAAACAGAAGCTTTTTAATGAATTCGAATTCTACTTAGCGCAGACGACCTTCTGATATTAGAAGATCTGTCAATCATTTTTTGATAGTACAGAATTGTGTTCTTGAAGCAGCAAAGCATCTTAAAACTCAAGAAGGTGTGCCCCGTGCTTCTTAAAAAAAAAAACACACTCTCTCAGTACGAAAACCGAACTGACCAAACTTGCGATATTTAGGAAGGACCGATTCCGGTGTGGTAGCTGGCGTCCCTAAATGATTATACTCCCGAACAGCTGCCAGCATCACCATAGGCTTCAGGTGAACTTGACGACCCTTCCACCAGTTCAATAAATAAATTGTCAAAAACTAAAACTGCTTCCAACATAAGATCCAAAAAAAGTGGATTAAGTCTCTAAGAGTTTACCTGAAGCACAGCAATTCTCGAAGAGCTCCCGAAAATGTAAACCGTCTGTTATTTTAAAACAATGGTATTAGTTTCTTAATTTAGGAATTTATGAGTTAATCTGCTATGAATTACCTAGTAGATTAATGTACTTTTTAGGTTGCAATAACACATGAAATTTATTAATTTCTTTATGTAAAATTCCTTGGAAAATGGTGGTTTGGAATTAAAAATGAATGTTTTCAATGTTGTTTTGTTTCAAAATGATACAATACAGTAGGATATTGATTTATTAGGTGTCAACTTGACTCTAAGCTTATTAAATTGATATGCTAAAGCGTACGCCTGGTGTGGCAGGAGAGGGCAGCTAATTGTCCGATTATTTTTCAACCCGATCCAAGATTGTTTCAATTTGAAATCTTCAAAATATCATTTTAATACTTTCGAAAGTATTAAATTGATACTCGGAGTATTTAAGAGAATTTCATACTCAATAGTTTCAAATTGATGACTAAATAGTGTCATTTTGACGATTACTTTTTTTGGGTGCTTAGTATTTCCGATAGTATTTCCAATCGTTAGCAGCATCCAAATTGAGAGACAGAGAAGCTTCATAGCGATGGTTAAGCGTATACTGTGCTCTACTGATTCTAAACAATGTGGATTTTATCAAAACGCTTAGCAATCGGCGAGGCGACTTGCATTTAAAACATATTAAGATTTAAAAAATAGGAGCCGTTAAATTCTTTATTTTTAATTTTTTTGCTCAGAGTGTTCATAGTTCAACAATGGCTGTGGAAACTAACTAAGGGTTAAAAATGAAACGTACAGCAGATCATGCAAGATTTTAATTGAAGATTGATTTTTAACTGAAATATTTAGATAACACTGTGTTACAAAAAACAAATGAAGACACTCTTTTCAGGAGACCCAGTGCATTTTGTCGGGCAGGAAGAGAATAGCATTTCTCTCATGGTTGGTTTCTTTCTAACTCCCCCAAAATCTGAAGTAATGGCCCAAAAACCGCTTTTTGCTTTTTTTACTCACTTAAATAATAATTACTCACGCATAGACCGTCTGACTGTTAATTCCGATAGCGACGAAAGGATCCTATAATATTGCAATCAGTGGATTGATAGACTTAACTCGAGGGCTGAGAAAAATGTTAAATGTTATATTTTTTTTTTTATTTCTTCTTTGCCCTTCACTGGTTTTATTATTTTGTTTTAAGCGATTTTCATTTAAGCTTTATTACAAAATCCCATTTCAATCTCCGTTGAACAGCTGTTGGATCCTTGAAATTGGTTACAGTCTGACGAAGTTATTCGCGTATTTCTAAGTACACATAGACTATTTAGTATATTTTTTTATGTCTGCCTGCATATTAGTGAGTGCTTTAACATAAGTGCCCCTAAAAGTCTGCAATGTTTTGTGTGGCGGCAGACTTAAATAATTCTTATCAAATATCAAAAAAAGAAAATACATATTCTTCTGGACCAAGATTAACAATCCAGCAAAATGCAAATGTCTAGTGATATACAAAAAATCTCTATGTACGAGAGACCTTACGAAATTAAAGATTAATGACACACCTTTAGAATATGTATCACAAGCTATCAATCTAGGCATAACATTTAATGATACATTGTCTTGGAATGATCAAGTAACGAAAGCTGCAGGGAAAACCCATGGAATTATACGGCAACTATCTTTAAGCAAGTATTATTTACCGACAACTATAAGACTTCTAATCGCGAAGACTTACCTAATACCAACGCTTTGCTATGGAATAGAAATATTTGGAAATTGTGATGCCGCCTCTCAGAGAAGACTAAATGTAGCCTTCAACAATATCGCAAGATATGTCTATAATAAAAGACACACAGACCACATTTCACACTTCGCCCAGCAGATATTCGACCTCGACTTCAGAACGTGGACTGGGTACAGATCTTTACTACTTCTGCGAAAGATAATATACACCAAACAACCATCCTATTTATATGACAAAATTAGTTTTGCCACTTCAACAAGAACTCAGAGCTCAGAGAAACAATTTTTTGTTTACACTGTTCGGTTGTGGAACCAACTCCCACCCTATTTAAAAAATATTAGTAGTGCAACGCAATTTAGGGACAAACTTTATACTCACCTTAAAAATTAAAACATATATTTATAATAATAGAACAAAATCAAAATTAAAACAAATCAAAATTTGTATTTGTAAAAGTAGATTAAGTTAGGAAGCTAAGGATATATCTTCTAAAATTGTATTTGTGACTGGTGCAATAATCATAAGTTTTATACTTGAAGCACCGGGAATATTGTAAAATAAATAAATAAATAAATAACATTATCCGAATAATGTTTCCCAACAAATACTAGTTAAGTTAAGCGAATTCCATTAAGCACTTTTAAAACTTTAAATTATCGACGAATTAAATGGGCTATTACAATTAAACTTAAAAGAATATCACATAGAATAAAATAGTAAAAACAGTGAGGGCCAAAGTGGAAATTCTCAAAAAAACATTGAAAGTGCCAGATCTGTAAACCGCATTTCTCATCCCTCGAGTTAAATCTGTCAAGCCATTGATGATAATATCGAAATTGCCAAGGTTATACTTCTCTTTTCGTTCACTGTACCTTAAATTTCACACACTTAATAGTTACTTGCATGCTATTCCACCCAAAATTATAAATCGAAATAAATACCAATAAGTCGCTTTATCTTTCTTTATCTCTCTGACTGAAGGTACCTAAATATTTAGTATTGTCTTTTTATCGATTAAAAAGGACACCAAGCACTATTTGTTGAACTTGTGCTTTCTTTTGCTCTTCTGTTTTCCTAAGCTATCCGCCCTTTCCACAAGTTTGTCCATAAAATTAGCTAAATTGACTTCTCAATTATCGCAACCCCAATATTAATTAGTTTTTCTTTGGGTCACTTAAACTTTCAGTAATCTCAAGTGGCATACTTATACGAAAGACTTTTACTTTCTAAACTTCTTCAACCAATTTGCCACAAACTGAAATTCCCAATGAACTTTTTCCCTTTCCACCTCCCATGAGCCTATTTTTGGTTAATTGACTTCTCCCTACCCCAAAAATCAATGAGCCTTGTATGTTGCCAAATTTTAAATGGCCCAAAACTCAAAATTCATGTGAGCTCTTTGCCCTGTGCTATTATACATACAAAGCAAATTAGTTACGCCTAATTTGCAATTCAATGCAGGCAACAATTGACTTTGCTTATGTATACACTTTGAGTGGCAATTGATCTACGATGATGACCATGATGCTGATGATGCTCCGATTCCATCCAATGCTCACAATTCACAATTTAACGCCTCGAAAGCGCACTTATGACGATTGGCCTGATAGAATTGGTGAAGCACAGAAGCGTTAAAAAATTAAATTAAAAATGCTGGCACACAAAAGCCAAAGCCTTGAAGGAAAAGGTTAAGGAAAGGAAAAAAATATGTACGAAATAAAAGAGAAGCAGTACACAATGAAAGGCGTAAAGTCGTTTAGCATTTGTTAGGGACAAAGCTGAAGCCGAAGCCAGAGGCTTTAACTTGGGTACTTCTTGGCCTGACACTTAACCCTAAGGTGGGGGTTCAAAAAAAGGAGGTAAAAGAACGAATCCACCAGAAAAGTGCGCTAAGTTAGTATATTTTTAATATAAAATCTTGATTTCACTTTAGCCAAGCCATTTCTGAGAAGGGTCAAGTCCACACCCTTATTAGGTAAATGTGTCAGTTATTCGCATAGCTTTTTTTTTTATTAATTTCTTATTAGATAATCAGTCCTGTTCCCTTTTCCGAATTGGATCGATCGGAATTGGAAACAGTTTCTATATCCAAGAATCGGCCCTCCAAATTCGATGAACCAATTTTTGCTTGAAGATTAAGGCCTAATAATGCAAGTATTTTAGGCCTTAAGTATGCTAAAATAATTCCCATTTTAAAACCTGACAACAAATTTAGGCTGATTGTAGTATGTACTACCTTATTTGTCAAAGATTCTTGAGCATCTAATAGCAAATCAAATTCGTCAATTTATGATGAGCATTGAGAAAATTCGATGAGTGTAACAAAACTCAAGCTTACGAAAAACACAGTGTTAGCAACATTCGTCCTTTATTAATAGAAAACTCTGTCTTATAGAAAATGTTGAACGAGCTAAACATTTGGGCTTCTATTTTAAAAGGAACCTAAACTGAAAAACCTACACAGTGAAGGATGTGGGAATAAGATAAGGATAATTAATAACCTCAACCAGTCAAAACAATATCTTCCTACAATTATTCGCTTACTTACAAATAGCAAATGCATTTCCATTGCCAACGCGTTTCTATGGTATGGAGGTACACTTTGGCAAGCTGAAAGTTGCTCATAACAATCTAGCACGACATGTTTATGAATTAAGACGAAGAGACCATATTTCCAGCTTTTCGTACAAATTATTTGACCTCTCACTTAATTCTTTTATAAACTTTTAGGAACTTAAACTCGTACTCAAAATTATTTATATAACGAACTACTAATTTTGTTTCCTTAAGACACAAACTTCAAATAACAGAACGACAGTTTGGAATTCATGGTTTTCGCATTTGGAAACTCGCTCCCAAACTCTTTTAAAAGGTATGAGCGGTTCATCGCTATTTTTCAATAGTCTACACCCAGAAAAAAGCATATCGAATGATTTCAGTACGAAAGCTCTTGAAGAATAAACCATTTTATTCTTGAATTTTCGAGAATTTCGATCTTCAACTCAAGCTAAATTCGTTCTCAGTTTAATGTTTTTAGGCGAAGGGAGTGGGGTAAAGAAACTGAGTGAGAAGACCAAGCACATTTGAGAGAATAGCGTAGGTTCCGGTCTCACAGATTCGTTTTAAATGGGTGAGAGGTGTGTGGGGAAACTAAAAAGCAGAGAGCGCCATCGATTTTTGCACTCATGTTGCTTTGGAATTCCCAAGCAGTTATAGCACTGCTGACAATTGATAGGAAAGGACTGATGTTGCTTTATGGTGATGTGTATTCCTAAAGCAGGCTAAAACTTGCTACATGGTTTTAAAATTAATTTTCTAGGTAATAAATTATAAAAAAAATACGGGAAAAACCACTAATTTTAAATTGTTGTATGATTGGAATCTGTGAAGCTCTTAATTCACGAGCAAATGATTTTACTCTTCAACTTGATGAGCTGTTGAGCTCTTGCTCTTATTAGAGAGAACATCCTCTGTTTTTGACATTGCAGAATGCTCTTGATTCAAGAATGAGTAATCAAGAATATTGATACGTGATTTAAGAACGTTTAGTACTTGGTTCCAGTATTACATTGATCTTGGATCAAGCAAAATAAGATCAAAAATTCACACTAGATTATTATTTTCGCTTTTATATCAAGAATTTTCATTCTTATCGAACGTCGAACAGTGACCAAAAAAGAGACTAAAGCAAGTGGCCTTTACATTTACCAAAAGAAAGAGTGATTTGTGCCGTAAAATGCATAATTGAAAATCATTTCGGTCCGTCAGATGAGTTTCCGCAAGAAGCATTCTATCGATTTCATTGTCTTTGAGAAACTTGGATAACTTCGCTTTGTGGGGAGTAATTAAATTTATTTGATTGGATGTTTAGATTAGGCATTAAATAAGAACTATAAGAAATAAGAAGAAGAATTTTAATATTATAAAATACAAATTGAGTTATAGATAAACTTAAAAGCTTAGTCTGCTTTTGAGTTTATTCCTGTTTAAGTATTTCTAGTTACATTGATAACCACCACTATCAATCATTTACTCTCACAAGCTCGTGCGCCCAATGTTTAGTTCCCTAAGCACCAAGATTTCCAACAGAATTGCTTTCAGGGTCAATACCACTAGTTTACAGCCAAACAGACCCTTTTGGTTTACAACTTTTTTTTTAGTGTAGATTGGAATGCTGGATTGAATAGTCTTCTTGACTTCTTATACACACAAAATATGTCATGATTGATGCCCTTAAAAGTATGCTACGCTCCTTGAAAATGATTATTTTCGCTAGCTATTTATTTTATATTTGTCATAACTCAACATTTTCTTGTATACCCATAACATATTCAACAATGAGGGTGAATATGCAGAGTCGCTTATCTATTAAGCGGACTTGTTTTTTTTAATAAATAATAATGTAATTAAATAAAGTTAGCATACTTTGAAGGGCATTAATCACGAATAATTTTTTTTTTGCATTTAGAGATTTATTGAACTTACTTCCTAGTGCTACAAGATAAACTTATAAATTAATGCAGTGGTCACAAACATATTTAGATCTTTGGTTGACAAATAGATAAATAACTGACTTAATAACTACTACTAATTTGGTAGTAGTGTATAAACATAGTAATAGACTCTTAAAGATATTGATGTATTTAGGAAATGATTTCTGTGATTTCGACGCTCATTTTTAAAAAACGCAGCTCTGGGGCAAGCAGCACGGACTACAACACCCTCAATTCATCCATTTCCTGACTGTTTACAAGATGGATGCTATCATTCCAGATTCCACATTTTCCAATTGTTTTATTTTTAGTATTTAAATTTCTTCAAATATTTTATTGCTTGTAATTTTAGATCTCTGTTATCCACGACTTACTTTTGCAGGGGTTTCTTTTAACCCAAGCTCGCAGCTGTGGGATTAATCTAAATAGATATAACCCCCTTACTGTGTCGACTGCAGAGGGCCAGAGAGAACAATGAACTATAATTTATATGCCTTCAATTAATTTAACTCACCGGCAAACCCCAAGAACTTATCACCTGCTGCTAGCAAAATGCAAAAGGACCCAAAACTCAGGGGGCCCTCCGTTTAGTCTACATGCATAAATTCATGCATACATATCTGGCAATTGCAACTCTCATCGGTGTAGTTGCAATATTTAGCTAAAATATGCCACACTCTAACATTTTGAGACAGCATCCTTTAGGTAACGGTCTTTACAGGCTTCTTCCTTTTGTTGCCATCTTGCTGTACATATATAATTTAATAAGGTCTCGGTAAAACGTACTGCAAGGGAGGAAGTTGCACACACAGTTTGTTGCAGGTTTTGTAGTTTTCGACAGGTGGAAAGATGCTTAATTTCATTATGCTATTTAAAAATGTGGGCATAGAGCGACTTTGCTCAGATTGTAATGGCACAGCGAGAGCTGAGAGATAGAGCCTTAAATATTTAAATACTTTAAAGTTTAATCAATGGGCAGAGTTTCCGAGAATGTTAAGTATGAAATTTGAGTTAACTATAATTAATAGGAACTTTGATTTGACGAAAAACATGTTCAAACAACTCATATCAGATACCCTTTCCAAATTACACGGAATTCTAGCTTCAGAATAACTAGCAATTTTATTTATGGGCTATGTCAGAAATGTATTGGTGAATACATTTCGGCAGATCAAAATAATAATGAGAGCGCAACTGGATGAGACAGCTTTCCGATCGAGTTCAGTCTCCGACTTCGAATCTCAGAGTAGTTACTCTGAGATTCGAGTTAGTTAAATAGTTTATACATTTTTGTTTTATATTTTTAGTAGTTTTTCAAAACCAAATCTTAGAGAACTCTGCTCTGAGTTCATAAGAAATCAGGCACCGTAACGGTTACAATTTTTATACCCTTGCAGAGGGTATATTGAAATTGTCCAGATGTTTGTAACGCATAGAAGGAAGCATTTCCGACCATAAAAGCATATATATTCTTGATCAGCATGACGAGCTGAGTCGATATAGCCATGTCCGTCTGTCCGTCTGTTTCTATGCCATCTCCTCCGTCAGTTTTGAAGCTATCGCGACCAAACTTTGCACGAAGTGTTCTGGTACAAATACGCTGCACATTTGTCGGAACTGGCCGGATCAAATGACTATAACATATAGTTAGTTCTAGTGAGAAAAACTTTTTTGTTTTTAATGCAAACGTCTCCAAACTCCGCCAAATTTGGTCGAAATCGGACATCTACATAGTATAGCTAACATAGAAAAGTAAGGTTAGAAAAATAGTCTTAGTAAGAAAAAACTTTTTCGTTTTCAATGTAAACCTGTTTAAAATTGGCACATATTTATTTTATAAGCTTTCACACAATTCTTCGAATTTTTGTCAAAATTGGATGACTATAGGTTTCAGTTGCCATATGAATGATCGGTCGAGAAACTAATTTTAGCTTGGTCGAAGTCGGACACCTATATAGTATAGCTGTCATACAAAAGTAGAGTCAGAAAAGTGGTCTTATTGAGAAAAACTAGTTTGTTTTCAATGGATATGTCCTTCAAATTAGTGCTGCAACTTTCCCCTATTTTTTAAAGAGTTTTGAACATTGTCTATAATTATACTCTGTACCGAAGGTACATAGAGTATTATAAGTTTGTGCAAAAGTATGTAACATCCAGAAGTAAGCATCTCCGACCCCATAAAGTATATATATTCTTGATCAGCATCAACAGCCGAGTCGATATAGCCATGTCCGTCTGTCCGTCCGTCCGTCAGTCTGTCTGTCCGTATGAACGCACAGATCTCAGAGATGGTAAGAGATAGAGGTTTGACATGTATGGGACAAATGCTTCTTATGTCTGCAGGCAGATCAAGTTTATTTTCAATTTTGGCCACGCCCCCTCCCGCCCCCGCAATTTAGAAAAAACGACATATCTCCCACAGTTTTGAAGATAGAAGCCTTGCTCCTTCTGGTCATATTTAGTTATCAGGATATCTTATCGATCCGCCAAAGGAATGAAGAAGATCGGATGAACGGTTTTCGAGTTATGATCAAAAGACAAATTTTCTTGGTACAGAGTATGTTATAGTCGGGCTTGACCGACTTTCTTTCTTGTTTTTACAATGCACTTCCTAAATCGGTTTTTTACGTCATTAACGTCCAAACATACAATAAGTACTTAAGACAATCTTTAAATTAGATTCGTTTCGTCATTTATAAAAATGTTGGCGAGGAAGTATGTGTTCAGTTCACAAGACGATACACCATTTGGAAATTGCACGCCACCGACTTGGTAAATTTTTTATTCACAATTGTAAAATAATTTGTATTTTTATACTCTGTACCGTAGGTACACAGAGTATTATAAGTTTGTGCAAAAGTATGTAACAGGCAGAAGGAAGCATCTCCGACCCCATAAAGTATATATATTCTTGATCAGCATCAACAGCCGAGTCGATATAGCCATGTCCGTCTGTCCGTCCGTTCGTCCGTCTGTCTGTCTGTCTGTCCGTATGAACGCACAGATCTCAGAGATGGTAAGAGATAGAGGTTTGACATGTATGGGACATATGCTTCTTATGTCTGCAGGCAGATCAAGTTTATTTTCAATTTTGGCCACGCCCCTTCCAGCTCCCGCAATTTAGAAAAACCGTCATATCTCCCACAGTTTTAAAGATAGATGGTTTGTTTCTTTTGGACATATTTAGTTATTAGGATAACTTATCGATCAGCCAAAGGAATGAAGAAGATCGGATGAACGGTTTTCGAGTTATGATCAAAAGACAAATTTTCTTGGTACAGAGTATGTTATAGTCGGGCTTGACTTACTTTCTTTCTTGTTTTGCATTATAAAAGTTGAATTTACGAGTCATATTATGATTTTAAAATAAAAATTGAAATTTAATTCTTATATCGTAATATATTCTTTTAAAAACAAAAAAAAAGACCTAAAATTCATTTTTAAAATTAAAAATAAAGGTTTGTCTTGCTTACAGAATCCTGCATACTGAATAAGTATATCTAAGATATTTAAATTCATCTTAATTATTTTTTTAAAGTTTGATTTTTATAAACTCATAACTCTTATTTGCGATCCCTGAAAACAAATTAAGTAGAAACTAAAGTGCTTATTTATTTTCCTTTCAACGTTATTCCACTTGAATAATATCACTTCCCGAAATAAAGAATAAAATCACTTCTATTCTGCTTAATTTTAAAGGTCGCGCCTATCCGAGATTATGTTTCAATCTTTGGTAAACAATCGTTCTGACTTCGTAGAGCTAGGTGGGATGCATAAATATGTAATTCAGTGAGCGATTTGTCATTTCTATGAATTTGAGTCCATGAATTTTAAAATTAAAATCAACTTCTGATAAATAAACTATCCAGTTTACATTAAGAATAAACTTTCCAATACTCGGCAAACTGGCTAAGGTATCGTTATTGGGAGTGTAACCTTATTTGTTCAGCTCATTTATGGAAGACAAGAATGAATTCATGGTGAGATCTGCTTTAGGAACCTCATTTTGAATCTTCGGGTGTGTTCTTTTTAAATGATTAAGTAAATTTGAGGAATTTCCACAGGTTCTATAAATACTAATATAAGTAGATATATAAAAACAGAATTCTAACCGAATTGAAGCTTTTTATGTACATTTTTACAGTTTTGTTCTTCCCTTTAGCACGAGATTCGGCGGCATTATGTATTCAGTCCAAGGATTCCGAGCTCAAATCCCAGAGTAAGTGTGAAGCAGTATTTTCACTTATCGAGTTCTCATGAAAGATGAGCAAAAATTGCCTCTGTTTAATGTCAAAAAATACATATGATTACTCAAAAGCCTACTTCTCATGCAAATTCTCATATATTTTTGTGTTTCTCAGATTGACTTTTACATTTGTCTGATATCTCATTTGAGAAACGAACATAATTATGTATAATTTAGTTAGTGTTCCTAGAGTATGCGTATTTATTCTTCAACTTTTTCTATCGTTTTCTTCATTTCCACTTTGCGTTTGCCTGCTTAAATTTCCACTTTAAGCATTTGAGTCGTATACAAGTATATATGTATACACAAATATTATAGTACATATACTTAGTAGATACATCATTCCCCCATGCGGTTAACGATACATACGTACATTTCACGTGCATAAGTATCTTCGGTATGTACACACTCGCATCTGGCTTATAAATTACTTAGTAGCTTTTTAGTGCTGAAATGTTTTGTCGGTTAGTTTGTAGTTATTCGACTTCCTAAACGCTTCATAAATTTCAATTTATCTTTCTGCTCTTTTCGCCCATTTATTTTTGTATTATTGCAGCCGTTGACAAGTACAACATTAAGTTCTGCCCTGGCCAAGTCCGAGGAAGGCATCAGAAGACGTGTGTCCGTTACAAAATGTTCTTAATGTGGAAGAGGGATGAGTGTGAAAAGGCAAGGGCAAAAGTTTGCAACGTACAAAGGTAACTCTAAATGGCTTTTAAAGGGTTTTCGCTAGTGCAGTGGGGTTTTTGTATTCGCAAACTGTGTATGATGAAAGCACTCAAGGATAAGGCAAGAAAGTGCCTTTTATTGAAGATGACTTTGGAGTCAAAATGGGAGGAAAACTCGGGACTTGAATTTTATACACTTGCAGAGGGTGTGTTTAATTTGTCCAGTATCAATATATATAAAAATCTTGCAAACAAATTTGAATAACGTTAACGGAGAGGGTAAAGTGATTATAGTAAGCAAGTCCAATAAAAAGGAAATGACCAAAGCGAACGGATTCCTCTTATTTCGGGTCTTAACAATCGACTTGCATCATTATCTTTTGAGTAATTACGACGGTTTTATACACATAACAATTTTTTTGTAAGTTTTTGTCGTTTTCCATTTAAAAATATTTTTGTGTTCCTGCTTAAATACTTACCAAAATTTTAGAAATGTTTGAAGCTGAAATTGAAAAAGAAATGAAAATACGTTAAATATTTAATTAAAATAAGTAGGAAAGTCGCTTAAGACCGACCGTGTGTATTTTGCTGCTGCAGCGAAATTTTTTTTTGCTTATACCTTGAGTATCGTTGATCCGATCTTAGCCAATCCTTTGGCATATCGATCTATTATCCTGATTAGTAAGTTGGTCTAGAAGGTACAACTATGGGAGAAATATCGGTTTTACAAAATGGGAGGGCGGAAGTGGGCGTGACAAAAAGTTTAAAAAGTTTTTTGTCCCATACATGTCGAAACTCCATATCTTACTGTCTCTGAGAACTGTTTCTAAATACGGACAGTTAGGCGGACATGGAAATTCTTTTCCTCAACTTCTAAAAATAGCAATCAGCTAGCTTGATTTCAAATATCAAAAATTATTGCAAAAAGTGTCCTCAAACATGCATTTTGTGCCCGAAGTTATTAACTTTCTTATAAATATTTTATTTTTGTTTTGGTTTTTTAATGCCACTTTTTGCTAATGTCCTATACTATATGTAAATATGTGTTTCTGATTTTTGTTAGAATTTAATTTAAGGCTTTAGTTGTGGCGCCCCTCTCAGCCCCTTCTTATTCTTTTTCACCGAAATAGGTACATACTTTGGGATTAAGAAAGTGTTTACACTAGCTGCCACAAAGTGCCACCTTGGCAGTAATAATCAAAAATGCAATAGGTATCGATTTGTTGTGAGATTGTTTCTATTTTGCAGCTGTCATATTCTCTGTATGTATGCTCTTGTTCTGTAAAGTATTTTTTATTATTTCGTTGTTGCTTTAGGTAATTTTGTGTTTTTAATTGAATGTTTCTTTTTTTTTTAATCTTACACTGGGACCTTTGCATGACTGCGTTTTTACCCTGATATACATTTTTGGAAGTTGGTGCCGGGAGGGTGAAAATTTTATTAAAGGTAAAAGGCAAGATATAAGAAAATCCTGCATCTTTAATAAAATTGTTGTAACTTATATGTCTAAACAAGAAAGAAAGTCGGTCAAGCCCGACTATAACATACTCTGTACCAAGAAATTTTGTCTCTTGATCATAACTCGAAAACCGTTCATCCGATCTTCTTCATTTCTTTGGCGGATCGATAAGTTATTCTAATAACTAAATATGTCCAGAAGGAACAAGCCATCTATCTTCAAAACTGTGGGAGATATGACGCTTTTTCTAAATTGCGGGGGCGGGAGGGGGCGTGGCCAAAATTGAAAATAAACTTGATCTGCCTGCAGACATAAGAAGCATATGTCCCATAAACGTCAAACCTCTATCTCTTACCATCTCTGAGATCTGTGCGTTCATACGGACAGACGGACAGACGGACATGGCTATATCGACTCGGCTGTTGATGCTGATCAAGAATATATATACTTTATGGGGTCGGAGATGCTTCCTTCTGGATGTTACATACTTTTGCACAAACTTATAATACTCTATGTACCTACGGTACAGAGTATAAAAACTTTCAAAGTTTTGGGCACAGCAGAAGCGGACCATGTTTAAAGTTTTACAATCAAAAAAAAAATTCTATCGGCTGACAATAAATAAAAGAATTTCATTGGTTGCTTTTTAGCTCTGATCCTTTTTATACTGGACACAGAAAATTGCTTTGTTAACTAAAAACCAATTTAAGGAAAGCTGTGTAACCCGCATTTCTCAGCCCTCGACTTGAATCTATCAAGCCATTGATTCTTATTTTTTAGGATGCTCTCGTCGCTATCGGAATTGCCAAGGTTATACACAATCAGACGGTCTATGCGTGAGTAATTTAAATTTAAATGAGTTAAAAAAGCGAAACGCGGCTTTTGGGCCATGACTTTAGATTTTGCCCAAAAAATGCACTAGGTCTCGTATAAAGTATGTCTAAGTTTAAATTTTTCAAAAAGAAAAATTCTCAAAATGGCTTACAGAGCACATTGGGCTGAAAAGCTGAATTTTTGGCATAAATTCAACAAATGCAGCCATAGAGTTGAAACTTGGTGATTTTGATAAAAATAACCAGAATATCATTTAGAAAAAGTTTTAAACCGATCCTACCACGACTACCTCACCGCCCATATGGTCCCACGTGGCGGATGTGTAATATAATTTTAATTTTTATACCCGTTACTCGTAGAGTAAAAAAGGTATACTAAAGTCGTGCAAATGTATGTAACAGGCAGAAGGAAGCATCTCCGATATCATAAAGTATATATATTTTTCATCAGCATCAACAGCCGAGTCGATATAGCCATGTCCGTCTGTCCGTCCGTCCGTCTGTATGAACACCTAGATCTCAGAGACTAGAAAAGCTAGAGCATCCAAATTTTATACGTAAGCTAGTATTGTCTGTAGGCAGATCAAGTTTGTTTCAAATTTTGGCCACGCCCCCTCCCGCCCCCGCAATAAAAAATATTGAATAACTCCCACAATTTTTAAGATATCGAGCTGCAGTGTAGTCTATGTGGCCAATATCTACAATCTTACAAATTTTCAAAAGGATCGGATAATAAATGGCCGAGTTAAAAAAATGTTGCATACTTATCCGAGCTGAGCTGAGTAACGGGTATTTCGAAGTCGGGCAGGGCCGACTTTAACTTACGCTCTCGTTTTTTATTAGTTTTTGCATGTTTATGCTATTTTGCATTTATACTATTTTGTGTTATGTAGCTTACGTTTTGCATGTAAATTTGTTTAAAAATCCCTGAAAAAGTATTGTTTTTCTCGACTATTGATCTGCCTCACATTTAAAATACGCCCTAGGCTGAGCTTAATCTTTCCTGAAAGTCGGAGAACGGGCCAAATCGGGTAAATGTGTTGATAACAAGTGAGAATGAACACCAACATAAAAACATTTTGGCCTAAATTGGGCGAAAGTTAGTTTTAAGTTCACAGGGGAACAGTGTTTTGAGTAAGTTTTCTCAGACTAAGGACGGATCACAAAACAAACTAATGTTAATAATTTCACAGGTTTAACACAATTGCTTAATATTATTTACATTATACATCAATTTTACTGTATTTTGCATATTTCACACATTTTATTTGTTTACTAGCAGAAATTGTCTCTTGTAGCAAAGATGACATACATTTTCTCGCTATTGTATGTAATCAAACAGGCAAGCAAACATCAAACTTTGCAGGCCTGTTAAAAGTCCACAAATGCCCTCCGACAGCTTTTATTTTTGGAAGTGTAATATTTGAAGTATCCTCTTATAAAATAAATGACAACCATCATAAAGTATTGTCATTAAAAATTCGACTTTATGCCGAAAATTTGGCCATTCAGCCCAGTGTGCAGTGCACCACCACTTCCACATTTTTATGAAATCATTATTCGATTTTAGACCACTATATTACAAGTTTTTATGGACGCACTCTCCATATTACCTTGCCCACTGTGCTTGGGCACATTTTATTAAAAAACCGTACTTCCAAAAGTGCTCGATGTTAGTCACTGCGTTTTGTGAACGATTTGCTCTCAGACTTAAATATATGCATTTTAATCAACTTGTACACCTGCTCAACTCTTCCGCCCAAACTTCAATTCCTTCTATTTAGAAAACTTCCACACCAGACAACAGCATAACAAAATACTAGATGAGTGCGAAGGTGTAAAAAGGTTATACTCATTAGCATGAAACTGGTCCACATGACTTTCCCCTTAAGGTGATGCAGAATTGAATATGAATGTCAACTTCTGGATGGCTTTGTGTGAGCAACTTTCAACCGCCTGACAACAGTTTGTGGTGGGGACAGAGAAAAAGCTTAACCCGATACCCAAAACCAAAAGCCCAAAAACGAAAACGAAAAGTTGTTCTAAGCTAGTCTGAAGGACGCTGCCAGAGAAGACCCACTCTACTTCTCATTAAGCGGTGGCTTGTTGTCCTCTGTCTGAGAGTGTGTTAGTGGATGTGGGTGCATCGGATGCTTTGTCAAAAGTGTCGCCATCAATGAAAAACAAAACTGAAGCCAACTACACTTGGGGGAAACATAATGAAGAAGTTCAAAATTCTATTCTCGCATTACAAATTTAAATTTAAACGAATATGGTTAATGTTTCTCTGAGTGTAGTCGACCCTTAGCTCCCATCCGCGGCTAGACAAGTTGAGTGCAATTCACATGCATAGTTTTTCGAGTGCAATTAAGTGAAATTCGTATTAGTTGGTTGAGGAACGAGCCGGAGCAGAATGTGAAAGTAGAAGCCAAGTAGTAACATGTGCCAAGCAGCGAAAAGTATTAGCCAAAGGACGGGATGACACAAAATCCAAGCGTGGACACGTTGCCATGTCTTGCCAAAGAAGGTGGCGTTGTTGGGAGGTTGGCTCCTTTGATAATGTGAGTGAACATGTAAGACGCGTTCGCATACAAAGCATGTCATTAAAAGTTGTTCTCGTCCCTGGGCTTCAGACAATTCCAACTCTGCTGCCGAGTTTCCCAACCATTGGATGGCCCGCAAACAACCGACAACTAATGCTCAAGCAATTTCTTTGTAGTTAAGTTGTAAGCGACTTACATTGAAAGGATAACGAACGAGTGCGATAACATTCGAACATTTAATATTCAAGTGGAACAAGTGAAGTTGCAGGTGATGTAAGTGGGGGAGAGAAGCTACGACCAACTAACTAATTTGAGCAAGTCGTACTTCTATTGAAATCGTATTGGCTGATGCAGAAACCAATCCAATTTACCAGGAAATTAGCTAAAAATTGATTTCCCCCGCACATTTAATTGGTCAATTATAATGCTTCAATAAATGGACACACAAACAAATAAATAAAAGTGAAAGAAGACTTCGGAAAAAAGTAAACACAAGAAATTATCAAAGAGGCTTTCGACTTGTTGAGCCCCGCTTGTTTGTTTGTGTAATTACACCTCACACAATTCTCCCAACTTTCTTGCAAGCAAACTGTATATTTATGTTAATCCAATAGCAAAACTTATGCTTTTTCCCTTGACCGTGTTTGTTCACGCAATTAAGTTGAAGGAAAAATTTGTCGCAAAGTTCTGGGCTTCTGACATTTCAAGTATTCCTGAAATTAAACAGAATGGGAAGGAGTGGAGTGGGGTGGCAGACAGGCAGGGAGACGCATGACTGCATTTTGAGTCTGTCATAAAAATGATGGCAATGTCACATATACTCGCATATACCATAAAAAGTGTCTGTGGCGATGACTTTGTCAAAAAATAAAAAACTGAGAGCTCAACTGCAATCAAAGTGAGTGGAGCTGGGCTCCTCCTTTTTGTCGTTTTCTGCGTAAATGTGCGTGACAGTTGGCAAATCGCTTGATTTTAATGTAGTCAAATTTGCCAAAAAGCAAAAGTCGGTGAATGGAAGGCGAACAGATGACACTGCCGTTTTTAGGAAAAAACGAATCCCAGACATAACTTAAATTTTCAAAATTGTAACGTCCTGTAACGGTTTCGGGTCTTTGCCAAACTTTTTTGAGTTCTGGGGCACATAGAGCTCACTCGTATTTTACGATACTCTGAGTGCGAGTGCGCAATTTTTGTTTTGTTTTTTTGAGTGGCTTACTTCTTATCTAAAAATAAAAGGCTCAACAGACGAGCGGCAATTTGGAAGAAAAAGTTTCTCACCCACCCGCAACGACCAGGACAACGATGAGCGCAGCAAGAAACTTTGCCTGTCTGCAAAATTTCCGCCAAGCCGCTTTTTGTCGCCACTCGGGCTAACTTTCGACGATTCTCAACCACACATGAGAATTTTGTGCCGTCATTATGATTAAAGTTCAGGCAATCAATTGCTTATACAATTTTTCAAAAAGAGTTTCCTTCTGCAACCTCACCACCCAGCCAGGTGAATCTGAGCCCATAAATCACTGGCATTTGCTCAGCCTGAAGCAATTCATCAAACAAATAAAAAAGTTGCCGAAGCCCGACTTAAACATACTCTCTACCGATGAAAGAGTATGCTTAGCATCGCTGCAACTGCGCTTCTATTGCTCGTAACTTGACTATTGTTCATCCGATCTTTACCAATTCTTTGGCGGATTGATAAATAATGATGATTACCAAATATGTGCAAAAGTTCTGAGCCATCTATCCATAGAATTGCTATCCAAAATGGCTAGGGCGCGAGGGGGCGTGGCAGAAGATGAGAATAATCATGATCCTTTAAGTATAGGAAGCATTATCCCATACATATCAAACCTCTATCTCTTATCATCTCTGAGATCTGTTTGATTATACTGATACATACCTTTGCCCAAACTTATCATACTCTGTGCATCCTTGCTACAGAGTATGAAAATGCTTTTAGATAAATATGCAAAACTGAGACTGGTGACTGTAGACTGAAGATGGAAACGGGGATTCGCCAGTATAACAATTAATAACAAAATGCAAAAGAAACCTTTTCCAAAATGTTATAATTAGGTCATCAAGCTGTTGACAGAGTGACGTGCCAAACCATCAACTTGTGTGCCTGATTAAGCTATGATTATGGACTGCTTTTTGTTGCTCTTTAAGGGAAATTTCTGGTGCTTATAACGCTGTCAAGTGGGCATTATTTGAATTATTGTTCATATGTGCGGCTGTTGGTGTTAAGTGGCTAATAATATGAGTGAAGAAAGCCGCAGTAAGCTTTTAGAATGAAGCGTTTACAAAAAGTGCGTTTTCACAGTAACTTCTATTACATGTCCCATTTTGGAATATTTAAGCCTGACAAAATAGAAACTCAAAGATGTACACATTAACATTTCATGGCTCAATGTTAACATAATACGGATGCGTTCAGATTGTCAGACTGTCATATTTTTGTGTGCCAGTCATCTGGCCGTGTGTTCAGACTGAGTAAAATACATGAGAACATTGACAGATTATGTATGGCAGTAACTGGTACCTAAAATTATGTCAGCCATTTTTTCTGGACGCACCTTAAGGCTGCCTTCACACTGTTCGACACATGAGACATGTTAGTCTGATAGGACTACAAGTTAGCTGTTTTAAACGTTAATATCTATAGAACAGAATTGTAATCGATTATTGAACCAGTTTAAGTCGGCCCTGCCCAACTTCGATATACCCGTTACTCAGGGGAATTAGTGTTTAATAACCACTCTTGTGTTAATTATAACAGAGCATTAACCTTTATTTGAATATTTCAACATTATGTAGGTAAACAGCGCATCCGAATCTGATAAGTATGCAACGTTTTCCTATAACCTGTATAACTCTGCCGTTTATTATTCGATCTTAATGAAAATTTGTGAGATTGTAGATATTGGTAGACACAGCGAAATATGATATGCTCGATATCTTGAAAATTGTAGGAGATATTCAATTTTTTCTTATTGCGGGGGCGGGGGGTGGGCTTGATCAAAATTTGAAATGAACTATAATAAAAATTTGACAGACAGACGGACAAGGCTATATCGACTCGGCTGTTGATGTTGATCAAGAATATATATAGTTTATGGGGCTTTAGATGCTTCCTACTGTCTGTTACATACTCTTGCACGACTTTAGTGTACCCTTTTTACTCAACGAATAACGGTTATAGAAATGAAATACTAAACCTACTTCTTTTACTAGTTTTTAAAATTTAAGTTTAGTACCTATTTTGAGCCATATCAAAGCAAAAACGGAACGCAAATTATTAATTGAACCCAACTCAGAGACAATTGATTAGCCAATTGTCACAAGCAGATTAGTTATCCCGCCTCTTTGCATTGAAGTCAACTTTCCCAAAATTGAGATTAACTCACAATTAGACATCATATTTTTAATGGGTGGTCACACAAAATAAATGATTGGACACACATTTTAGGATATCATCTCCTAAAATTAGCAATATTAATTTTAGTATTTCGCCATTTTTTGACCAATGCCAAAGAAAACTTAAAATCCTTCAATCCATAATAGTATAAGTTTCTCAAAAAGTGCACCTTGAAAGTCTCAAAAGAACTATTAATTACCATAGAGCAATCAACAATGATTTCAAGTAGATTTTAACTTAATTGACTTAAATCAAATTGATTGGAATCACAATGTAAAGAAATCAGAAAGAAATAAAAACAGAAATGATTTAAATATTTTACATCTCTGCTTGAGACTAACTGCAAATTACTTTATAAAGTACTAAAAGTCGCAGATCTACCAAATCTAAGCAAAATTTGGTCCAATCTTTGCGAAGTTAAATTTTCTACAAAAATTTTTTTTTGTGAGATTACCCGAATGCCCTCAATTACAAAGAAACCACGATTAATTTGTAAAGACCAAACGTTTTTTCACATTGTACATCACTCAGTGTTTAGTCTTAAATTAATTAAATTTGATTAAATTTGAATTGATGAATCAACTGTGGCATTTGAAAGATCAGATGGAACGACCGAGTCTTGGTCATTAGTAGTCTAATGGTGTAGACGTTTTCAAAAACTTTACAGTTTTTAGTAATCTTTAGAAAACCACGATATTATCGATGTCTTGTTAAACTTGAAATTTTTATATATGTATATTGAAAATGTACCTATTTGATATTGTCGATTTTCATATTTTAAGAGATAACGACAACCCTAAATGAAAGGTTTATGTATTTGTAAACAAATGACAAAACACTTTTCCGTTTATTTTTTGAATCGTGAACCAAATCGGTTAAGCCGTTCTAGAGAAAAACCAGTTGATTGATTTAACTTTCTTCGCTTCCTTTTAAGCAGTATAAACATGTGGACATCCCAAGGGAGTGAAAAGCTGCAAAGCTCGCACCAAGTGAGTATCGCAATGGTATAAAGTATTTATCGATAAACTAGTTGAAGTACATATTATCATTGAAAACAATTTTAATTTTGTTGAAATTCAAATGTTAGTCTGGCCAAATCACCCATTGTGAGACCACTTCTCCCTTGTCATAATTTTCCTAAACACTGACTAATGCGTTGATAACGTGCCAACCGTACAGAAAAATCCAAGCCCAGCACCAGGATATGGCATTATCTACGCTGTTGTTGATGCTTATCAAGAATATAAACTATTTGAAATACCGGAGATCCATTTTTTGTATTCGGTTGGTAAGGTAAAAACTATTTAACAGCGAGCTGTGAATTAAGTAGCCATATTTTTAAATCGACTATAAACAGTAGATCCCCTTTTCTTGTGTTCATATTAGAATCATACCAGCCAGTAAAGCTCTTTGGTTTGGCAACTATGTCCTGGTACTAGCCGGTTTATCATAGTTTCTTTATTTTCTACTCGATTATTAAATTGTTTAGTAATGACTAATGCAGAACTACTAACTACTCGACTAACATTCTAGCACTTTGACATTTACAAAATATCTCATAGTACAGGATTTTATCGAAACTGCTGTCAAGGCTCTGTTATTTTTACCATGCCAGCCCCTCACTAGCCAATTTGCTTCAAATTTAAGAAACAATTTCAACAGATTTTAAGTGTTTTCCCCATCAAAGTCCCAGTGCACAGTCCATGCAGGTCAAAAAATTTATACAAACAAAGGTTTCCATGCTTTTTAAATCATTTGTGTACATAATAAATTATTACCAAATTCGACATATAAAAATCGCATAAGCCTTTTCGACATATGTATTTGGCTTTCTAGTAATTTCATTAACTTGTTCAGCCCATTTTCTTGTTCTTTTTTATGCATTTAATTGATTTCAGCTGTGATTGATGGTCGTCCAGCTAATTGATTTCTACTTTTCGAAAAAGAAATACCATCAAACTTCACAAATAAATTCATCGGATTAAGCGCTTTAATTTAAACTCGTTTTCTCATTTTGCAGCCGAAAAACATAAAGTATTTTTTCCATAAAAAAGAGTAACACACTCGCATATAGAGCATACGCCACGTGGAGATGCTTGTGGTTTTTCCAGTTGAGAAGTTGTTTTGATATTATATTTTTAGTTTTTTTTTAGCATAAATTAAATTTAGCATAACAATTTTTCGGTTAAAACAAGTTTTTCCAGCATCAAGGGGATACGGGAGGATAGAATGATTAGTCGACTTTTAGAGAGTTAATTTTCCAAAGCTGCTGCTTGCTGGTAAGTAGGAAAATGCTGGGTCAAAGCAAATGTAATGAAAAGAGGGAAAACAAAACGGCAAATTGCACAAACGGGTGAATGAAGTTACAGCTTGGGTATAGCCAAGGCGCAGGATTAACCCCTTCTTGCCCCCAGGCGATTTATAGGTATTTACTTAGCTCCCTAATTTTATTTTTTAGTTTTTATTGAAGAGAAAAATAAATAATTTAACGTAAAATATCCTACAATTCATCTTGTTGCTGCTACTGAGCCCTTTTGTAATATCATCATTGTTACGAAACCTGAGGGATCGAGAAAAGAGAAAAAATTCCTCAAACGATATTCACGTTTTACTTCAAATTGCTTCCACCAGATTCCAAATACATGCATCTTCCACAATTTCTAGTATATAGCAAATAAATTGAAGTTTACATATCTTGAGACAATTTAAATTATGCGGCCAATATAGTATTGCATTGTATCCGTCAATCCTCACGTTACGATATCTGAGCCACGTGGCTGGTTGACATCTGAAAGCTTAAACTGACATTACGAATGTTGAGGAAAAGTGACCTTATATTTAGATGACTATTTGCCAAAATCTTGCCAGTTAAAATGACAGGATTCTTTACATTAACTTGACGTTAGATCGAGATTATTAAAAATGACGGACAACGCTTAGATGCCATGTTTTTAGAGTTCCATTACCGGAGGAGTCGAGCTCAAATCGCATTAAAGTATGGTGATGTTCAAAAGAACTTCACCACGCCTTCTTTGTGTTGTGTCGTTGTGGGAATATAAACTTGACATTTTAGAGGAACCTTACATTTTGGAACCAAATTCGCATTTTTAGGAAAGTTTATCCCTTATACCAAGGTTAAAATGACATTAAAAGTTAAGGTCGTCAGCAAACTTAAAGTAAGGTTAAGATATCTTTGGCGACATTAAATTACCAAAATTTAAGGTTATTAAGGCAGTTTTTCATGGTCGGGGCTGACCGTCTTTCTTAATTGTTTTAATATGGAGTTCATCATTTAGCGGCCGTTTTGCTTCGAAAGGACACCCCCTTGTACCTTTATTTTCTAAACATTTTGAGCAGGAGTTTTTTAAGAAATTGACCAACCAAAGCCAGGTTTTGAATACAGAAACGATACTTCGGAAAATCCATTGCGCACTCAAAATCAATGTATTCTCCTTTTGTTTGAAACTATTGCAAGCTGCCTTAACAAAAACAAAATTATTTACCGTATTTAATTACTTTTCATTACCAAAATCTGGATAATTCAGACTCTTGACTACGATTATGTAGTACTCAGAATTGTAACTTGGAAATACAATTATTTATTTGTTTTTTTTTAAATTGAAATTACTTTCACAACTACTTGAATAATTGTACCTGTGAATGGGGATTATTGAGTAATTGTGCTTGACAAGTTGAATTATTTATGTAATTGTAGGTAAAAACTAAGATTTCGCAACAGTCCAGTTTGGAAACATGAAAATGAATTGTTTGTAGATCATGGTAATAAAAATAAAACTAAGAAGAACTATTGTGGCGTAAGGGCCATTTGCCCAAGCTATCTGAGATCAATGAAGCAACACTTCTATCCCCAATTGTCACAAGATGGAGTTCCACATATGATCCGGCCTGTCGTCTTTTGTTACACAAATCAAACCTGTGGCTGTGTGACAAATTGAGCATACATAATACAAAATTCCTAATTTTGATCGCCCCAGTAGAAAACATATGAAACTTTTTACAAAAAGGGATTAATGTATATTATGGATATGTCATTCCGACATTGTCTAACCTGTCAGAAAAGTTGAAGAGAATCTCTGATTTCATAGAGATTTTTAGCTTAAAGTGTGGGGAAATGAAGTCTGTGTAACATCGGCTATTAGTGGGGAGAAATTCAAAGTCAAACGAGGAACCAGTTTGCTGATATTTTATAAATAGTCTGGATTTCTTGTTTTGTTGACGGAGTCAACTTAACCTCTGCAACATGAGATTCAAAACCAGAGTATAGAACTTGATAAAATGCTGCAGTTACAGACTCAATATCGGAGAAAAGGTGTAGAAATGACAAGTCGACTGAAGAAAAATAAAGATTAAGTTCGAGAAAATTGGTCTTTCGAAAACACTTCACACTGGCGACTAATGGCTCATTATTAACAGGGACAATAGTCTCAAAGAAAACTATTCAAAAATATCCCTTTACTAGCACAATGACTCAAGTAATTTTATATGGTAATAGTAATGGTAAGTGCAGTTTACTGCTCTGATAGATATTAGGGCGAGTCAATTTGTTCGGTTCATTGAAGACCTGTTAAGCGTCCACCAGAATCGGAATTTACGCAGAAATTTAAGAAAATATTCATGAAACGATGTCTAAAGTCAGTTTCTAACTTCCGCTGAGAAGCATAAAGGTTTCAGGTTAAGGTATTTGAGCAACATAATAAAAATAGGCGTGGCATGAGACTGTTTTCAGTTTTGAACGTGCTATTATACATTTGGATCTCTTAGTATTTGGCTTTCAAAAAATAAACCTGTGCTAATTTCGATTAGAAAGAAAAAACGTTCAGGTGTGTAAAGTGCTGTTTCGGCCGGTGCTGTATTTTTTTTACATGTGCTCTACTATCTCTTATTCGGTTAGGTAATAACCTGCTATCCATAAAATTGTGAGAAATTTGAAGTTTTTATCCGATTGCGTGGATGGGAGGTCAGTCAAAAATTGACTGGTATAATAAGGTTTTCTCCCATATATGTTGAAGCTCTGTCTCTTCAAATCCTCGAGATCTGTTTCTTCATGCGGGCGGTCGGACAGACAGTCGATCATGAGATATATTGACTCTGCTGTTGATGATGATCAAGCATATGTATACTTTATGGGGTCGGAGATGCTTCCTTTTGGCTCTACTATCTCTTATTCGGTTAGGTAATAACCTGCTATCCATAAAATTGTGAGAAATTTGAAGTTTTTATCCGATTGCGTGGATGGGAGGTCAGTCAAAAATTGACTGGTATAATAAGGTTTTCTCCCATATATGTTGAAGCTCTGTCTCTTCAAATCCTCGAGATCTGTTTCTTCATGCGGGCGGTCGGACAGACAGTCGATCATGAGATATATTGACTCTGCTGTTGATGATGATCAAGCATATGTATACTTTATGGGGTCGGAGATGCTTCCTTTTGGCACCTTTGCTACCTTGATACCTCATTCGAGATCTCAGGCAAATGTAAGTATAAAAATTTCAAGCTTTTCAAAACTTTTTTAATGGTTGGGCGCAAAAGTTTGACATCTTAGCGATAGACATTCGATTTAAATTGCCCAAGTCATACAGGTTCGGCTCTCCTCCTTCTCTCAACATGGGTTAAGCCGCTTTTCATTGCTCACTGAATCCGGCCAGTTGACGATTAGCTTCGTTTTTGTTTGTCCCAAAACGGCGACCAAAAACCAAGTTCCTTTAAGCATCCTTCCCAACGATAAAAGATTTATGCAAAAAGCAAAGTGCAACGGAAATTGAAATAGAAAGCAGCGCATAGACACTGTGAGGGAGCTGGCAGACCCCCACTTAAGTAAAAGTTAAAGAAAAAAAAACATTGTGAAAAATCTCACAAATCATTGACTCTTGGAGTCTGCCTTTAAGTGCCAAGAAGTTGGCTCGAAATGCTTTTCAATTAAATTCAATTTATTAATTTCAATTATTTGCGCTTCAAGTGACCAAGTCTCGGACAGAAAAAAAACTGTCAACTTGCAGGACGAACGCACTGAAGCGGAAGCTTCGGCCAGCAGTTGCCTACTGCTGCTGCGTTTGCTAAGTGCTCTAACGGCATTTGATTGATGTCGAGAACAGTGCGACGAGTGGAAAAGAGGGCGACCAAACCGAGTGCCAATCGTAAGCAAACGTGGTATGGCTACTAACTTAACAGCACAAAGGATGCCTCGGCAGGAAATTACTCCTGTATAGAAAAATAGAAACAGAAAAACAACGCTATATGGGTGAAACTGATGCTTTAAATCAACATTTATGATTTTTACAATCTTTATAAAACCTTTAGCTCAAATTAAATAGTATATAAGCTGTACAATACCGCATTTCAAACATTCTTAATGGAAAGTCTAGTGACATATCAAATAATTAAGAAGCACATACTTATAAACCTATATACCATAACAACAACAAAAATAAACAAAATAGATAACCAAAATGCTTCTCATATTTAATGCAGCTGTTTTGGTCCTTTGTGTTTTCCTACTGGGTTAACTGCCATTTATGTTGCCTACTTTCCAGCTTTAAGTCAATTTTTATGACTCGACTCGGACCATAAAAATACTCGCTAACATCAAAGTTCAAGTACGAGGCGGCAGAGAGTCCAACGAGACTGGCTGACTAAGGGGCCATTTAGGCGAAAAGTAAACAGCCCACCTTACATAAATCAGGCGCATACAATGATGTTAATAGTGTCATAAAATCTACGACATTGCACCTGACTTTTACGTAAAAACTGCTTTATTTATTGATGGAACCCATCCGCCTTCTTTTGCAGTTAAGTTCGGCTAGTGCTTACAAACAGAGCCATTAGGAAAATTGTCTATTTTTGGGGATTTTATTGAAATTTTTGTTGTTTTGTTAAGAATCGCCATATTTATTTTGAAAATCTCGATACCCCAATGTTGACATTGGGAAAATATAAGTTGGTGTAAATGAAAGGGATTTAAATGATGAGTTTCTGTTATTAGCTTTGATGAAAGACAAGACAATGTTATTGCAAATTATGCAGAATCAGCACAGAAACCGTGGTAGCGTTTGGATATTGGTAAATAGTTGACCATTTTTGACATTTCTCAGCAATTACAAAACAATATAAATACTTAATTTAAAACTTCAATAGAAACGATATGGCTCTTTATGGGAGGAGGACTTTCCCCGCAACTTAGATAAGTTTCTCAAGGAAAGTTCTCTTGTGGAGAGGAACGCGTTCTCGATTTTAGTGTATAAATTGGAATCTTCTATAGGAGTCGGTCCAAACATTTGCATTTTTTCCGCCACTTCTTTGTAAATGTGGGAATTTCTCCTTGTCCCTCGGAGTCCACCAATACCGTGGATTCTGGTGTCGATGAAAATCTGGTTTCTCCTGTTGGTACAAAATTCCCAAATAATAAGTCATCTTAGTCATGCTTGCAATGGCGATTTTCTATTGTTTTTTGGCTCTAAAATTTTCACAGCTGATTATTGATTATGTTAGTGCTGGCAGTTAAAACGATACCAGAACGATAGGCAAAATTATCGATACCCTGTCGAGTCACTACTCGAAAAGTCACGGATGCAACCACATCCAAATTGTATGCAACTTGTTAGCTACCACTAGCCGCTATGATTTTTGTATGGCGTAAAAGTTGCATCCGACACAAGAATGCAGGAATGCATTCAGGAATGTGCTGTAGTGAAAACCGGGCATAACTTTGTTCTTGGACTCGCACTTAAGAGTGAACAAGCCAAACGTTAGATATATTTCTACTGGATCGAGCTTGATACAATCTCCATTCAATCTCGAATCCGTACTTGATAGTCAAATAATCCTGACTCGAGACGTAAACGAGAGGAAAAAAAAGAAAGAAATTCGGTCAAGCCCGACTATAACATACTCTGTACCAAGAAAATTTGTCTTTTGATCATAACCCGAAAACCGTTCATCCGATCTTCTTCATTTCTTTGGCGGATCGATAAGTTATCTTAATAATTAAATATGTCCAGAAGGAACAAGCCATCTATCTTCAAAACTGTGGGAGATATGACGTTTTTTCTAAATTGCGGGGGCGGGAGGGGGCGTGGCCAAAATTGAAAATAAACTTGATCTGCCTGCAGACATAAGAAGCATATGTCCCATACATGTCAAACCTCTATCTCTTACCATTTCTGAGATCTGTGCGTTCATACGGACAGACAGACAGACGGACAGACGGACGGACAGACGGACAGACGGACATGGCTATATCGACTCGGCTGTTGATGCTGATCAAGAATATATATACTTTATGGGGTCGGAGATGCTTCCTTCTGGATGTTACATACTTTTGCACAAACTTATAATACTCTATGTACCTTCGGTACAGAGTATAAAAAGCTGTGGAGAAGCTCATGGCTTTCATATTAATTATGTAATTATACCCTGAACCAGAGTTACACAGAGTATATTAAGCTTGGACAAAAGTAGTTAAAAGCCGAAAGGAAGCATAAAGTATATATATTCTTGATCAGCGTCAACAGCCGAGTCGATATCAGCATGTCCGTCAGTCTTTCCATATGAACACACTGATCTCAGAGTTGGTAGGAGTAAGATGTGTGTCGTGAATGGGATGTAAAATTCTTGTACTTGCAGGCAGTTTAAGTTTATTTTAAATTTTGGCCACGCCCCCTCCAGCCCCTGCTATTTTGAAAAAACGTCATATCTCCCACGGTTTTAAAGATAGATGGTTTGTACCTTCTAGACATATTTAACTATCAGGAATATTTATCGGTTCGCCAAAGGATTGGCAAAGATCGGCTGGACGATGGTCAAGTTATGATCGCCTGTTCGCTGGTACAGCGCCGCTTTCAGCTGCTACTGCAGCATCACAACTTATGCTGAGCTCATAATTCCGTTGGCTTAAAGTATGTTATAGTCGGGCTCGACCGACATTCTTTCTTGTTTTTCTATGAGAAATGTTTAAAGAAAGCCTAGAACTGCACTAGCTCCGATTGGCCAAGACTAGATATAATACATGCATTAAAGTTGGCCCTCGTCTTAAAAGTGATTCACTCGGAGTTTTGTTAATTGTGCAGCTTTAGAAAATGATTTTTGCCAGCTAAGCCCACCAATATAGCAATTATTGCGGATTCACAGAGCATCCCATATTCACATCTCTATGGCAAATGACCACCATGACCTCATACACATTCAACACCCACAGACACCTGCCGACAGACAGTTCGCACAAACAGGGAACCGTTATAAATCGACATTTGGACGTTGTGTGTGGAGCGGCAAATTAAAACATTTCACCCGGCCTGGCCTGGCCTGATGTTGACAAATTAGAAGCTTGACTAAAGGTGTCCCTCTACATCCCACTACGCCCATCGTCGGTCTATACTCTGTCAATGCATTTACAATTTTACCTCCGCTCCCATTTCTCAAGGGGTTTCTGTAGGTGAAAAGTTTTACAACCATCGCATAGGGGGAAAGGGAGGAGTGTAGCTTTAGCAGATTATCGGTTAAATAAATAGACAAATTGATTTTAATGGAATTGGATACACTCAGTGAACGTCCGCCTCGGATGCGGTGGTCACACGCCAGCAGCACCAATGCCAACACCATTCCAACATGACCCGACCCAGTTGGGCAAACATATTTTCGTGTCATTTTGTCTTGTCTCGTTTACTTTTTTCCCAGTTGTGGTTTTTGCTGGTTGGTGGACTTTGGAGCGGATGTGCTGTGGTTGGCATAGGTTAAAGTTAAAGAACTGCTGCTCCTTTGGCAATTAACTTTTGATCACCACAAATAAACCTGCTGATTGTAGTCCCACTTACGTTTTCACCCCATACACAGACACACACGTCCTGTGCGCTGGCGATAATCAGCGCCATTTATGGGCAAAATGAAGCATACTCAGTGGCAACAGACACAGTCACCAAGAAGGCTGCCAACCGTTTTAAAATGAACATAAATTAAATCATAAATTGCAACAATTTCCGGTAAAAACATTTACCGAAGCGCAAATGAAAAAGGGGGAGCCCAGTAGGAGGGAATGCTAGGAAATCGAAAGGGAAATTGTTTTTCAATTGTTGAAGAAGCGAGGTTAAAAGTCATTCAAATGTGAAGAGACATTGCGACAGAGACAATGCTGGCTAAAGTTGACAGCGTGGAGAGGATAGAGATTGAACAACTACATGTTTGACCCATCCTTCAACCCACATACAGACAGACACACATACGCGCTCTCGCCCATATGCCATTTTCTAGGTGTCACTCGCTTGTTGTCAAAAAAAAAGAGCGCTCATAAATCCCCACAAACAATATTGTCCTGCCGCTGTTGTTGGTTGAACCATGTTTTACACTCAAGTCTGCGTTGGGTATCAGTACACTCAAAAAAATGTGTTTATAGTTCTTCGAAACCCGCCCCAAAATAATTTTATTCTTAATATAAAGAAAGTTTCTGGATGTTTCTTAAACTTAGAAGAGACAATCTGGAAATATATATTTTTAGAAAATAATTAAATATAACAAAATTTCTTCATTTTGAAAACTCTAATTTTGATTTCTTAAATTTAATAATTTAATTTTGATAAATATTTTTCTAAAAACGTTCTTTAATTTGGGTCAGATTCATACCTGAACTAAGAGAAGAAACACATTGCACGGTGTCTTAAAATAGGGCGACTATCATTGTAGTTAGTAGAACGGCCTAAATTTAAAAAAGAACATTTCTTAAATTTGGGAAAACAATTTGAATAAAAGGGGCAACTGATATTCGGGTTGCCAAATGCTTAACATTCGACTGCGTTCTTTACTGTGTGTCACGCGAATGCTTGAGATAGTTGAACGCGCCAAGATGCTTTGAAATATCCCCAAAATCCCGAGTTCAACTCCCAGACAAGGGTAAGTTTAACGAGAGCGTAAGTTAAAGTCGGCCCTGCCCGACCTCGAAATACCCGTTAACAGAGCATTAATATTAATCTGAATATTTCAACATTATGTTAGCAAACAGCGCATGCGGCTTAGGTGTGCGTCAGAGAACTGCAAAAATCACTTTTTTCTTGATTTCATCATACATTAAAAATTCCACTCACAATTAATCAATCAACAAAGCATGCCGTTGAGTTTACTCGTTGTCATACCAGAGAACGCTTCAATCGGTTGAGTATGGGCGTACAATGGGCGTTTTCAGCAGATAAATCCGATTTACGATTACTGATTTATGATTGCCGATTTTACCTGCTGAATACAATGATTGCCGATTTCGATTGGTAAATATGACAATCATGTTTGCTGAGATGGAATCATACAAAATCTATGATTGGCCGTTTATTGATTGCTCGTCCAACTGTACACCCCAAAACTGAAAACAGACTGACAAACTGAGAGCGGCAAAAGCCCTTAAAAATTGTGCATTAAATGAGTTGACGAAATGTACTATAGCCAGAAAATAGCCTAACTTAGCAGTCAGTGACATTCAGCAGAGAATCATCAGCAATCGCAAATCGTAAATCGTAAATCAGTAATCGTAAATCGGATTTATCTGCTGAAAACGCCCAATGATTGTGTTCAATTATTCACTCAATGAAACTTAGCCCTGAGCGAAATACACATCATTTCGGCAACAGCTTCGTGCGGTTGAGTGAATTTGAGCTGATTGAATATGTTTGCACGTAAGTCGTCTCTTATGTTCACCAATACAAACACAACTTTCTGTTCTCTCCATTTGGGATTCCCAGCTAAAAATGACAAAGCAAACTCACTCTCTCTCTTATTCATCTTTTCAAATCGTTAATTATTTTTAAAATGAATAAAAAAAAATGCTGTAGAAAATCGCCGTAAAATTTAAAAAAATCAAATTCCATGCTTTCAGAACAAAATAGAGGAAGGTGAGTGCATAGGATTTGACTGCGTTCTTTTCTGTGTCTCACGCAAATGCTTGTGATTGTCGAATGCGCCAAGACGCATTGCGTATTGAAGTAACCCCCTAGTCCCGACTTCAGTATCCCAGACAAGGTAATGTTAAAAACTTAGTATTTCTAATATTGTGTTTTTCAGAAAGAAAATGTAGCGTAAATAATTCAATTCAAGAGGTTCTTACTTCATAGCGCTGACAACAACTTATGTGCACTTTTTTCGCCTTGGACTCCCCCACAACCCAATCCCTTGGAAATGAAGAGCGCTCTCACATGAGCTACATTGATTTGTTTAGCGCCTTCCAAAAATTATATCCCACCAAGCTTCCGCCCACGACGGTCTCCGTTGTAGCGGTTTCCCATAGTAGCGCGGAATTTTGGAGCCACTTTGTAATGCTGAACTTCGTCGTGCGCCTGGGTGTTCACCTTTGCATCTGATTCTCAGTCTCCCGTTCCGTATTTCGATATGTAAAACACAGCCGAGAGTATAACCAATCGTTAGCACTAACCAGGTTGAGAGATAGATAAGATTCATAACGATGGACTGGCGTAGACTGTGCTCGACTTAGCTCGAAACAGTTGTTTTAATCTCTAGAATATAGCGAGATGAATTGCATTCGCAATTTGATAAGGTCGCAAAAAGGAAGTTGAGGGGAGCCGTGAAATTTTACATTTTATTTATTTATTCCAAATCGTTAATTCTGAATGATATTTATATTGACGGAAAGAATCTAAAAGAAATCTACGAATGGACATATCTATTAAAATGAACAGCCTCAATCAAATTGCATTAAACTTCATTAAAATTCGTGATTTTTTGAAAGTTGTCAAAAGAAACAACAAATAAAGACGGTCAAGCCCGACTATAACATACTCTGTACCAACGAAATTTAATGCTCAGCATAAATGTTGATGCTGCAGTAGCAGCAGAAAGTAGAGTTGCTACTGCGCTGCAGCAGAAAAACAGTCTTTTGATCATAACTCGACAACCATTTATCCGATCCTCACCATTTCTATGGCGGATCGATAAGTTATCCTGATTACTAAATATGTCTAAATGGCCCGCACCATTTATCTTTAAAACTGTATGAGATATGACGCTTTGCGGGAGCAGGAGGTGGCGTGGCCAAAATTGAAAATAAACTTGATCTGCCTGCAGATTTTAGAAGTGGTTGTCCCATACACGTCAGGAAGGTGAGTGCATAGGATTTGACTGCGTTCTTTTCTGTGTCTCACGCAAATGCTTGTGATTGTCGAATGCGCCAAGACGCATTGCATATTGAAGTAACCCCCTAGTCCCGACTTCAGTATCCCAGACAAGGTAATGTTAAAAACTTAGTATTTCTAATATTGTGTTTTTCAGAAAGAAAATGTAGCGTAAATAATTCAATTCAAGAGGTTCTTACTTCATAGCGCTGACAACAACTTATGTGCACTTTTTTCGCCTTGGACTCCCCCACAACCCAATCCCTTGGAAATGAAGAGCGCTCTCACATGAGCTACATTGATTTGTTTAGCGCCTTCCAAAAATTATATCCCACCAAGCTTCCGCCCACGACGGTCTCCGTTGTAGCGGTTTCCCATAGTAGCGCGGAATTTTGGAGCCACTTTGTAATGCTGAACTTCGTCGTGCGCCTGGGTGTTCACCTTTGCATCTGATTCTCAGTCTCCCGTTCCGTATTTCGATATGTAAAACACAGCCGAGAGTATAACCAATCGTTAGCACTAACCAGGTTGAGAGATAGATAAGATTCATAACGATGGACTGGCGTAGACTGTGCTCGACTTAGCTCGAAACAGTTGTTTTAATCTCTAGAATATAGCGAGATGAATTGCATTCGCAATTTGATAAGGTCGCAAAAAGGAAGTTGAGGGGAGCCGTGAAATTTTACATTTTATTTATTTATTCCAAATCGTTAATTCTGAATGATATTTATATTGACGGAAAGAATCTAAAAGAAATCTACGAATGGACATATCTATTAAAATGAACAGCCTCAATCAAATTGCATTAAACTTCATTAAAATTCGTGATTTTTTGAAAGTTGTCAAAAGAAACAACAAATAAAGACGGTCAAGCCCGACTATAACATACTCTGTACCAACGAAATTTAATGCTCAGCATAAATGTTGATGCTGCAGTAGCAGCAGAAAGTAGAGTTGCTACTGCGCTGCAGCAGAAAAACAGTCTTTTGATCATAACTCGACAACCATTTATCCGATCCTCACCATTTCTATGGCGGATCGATAAGTTATCCTGATTACTAAATATGTCTAAATGGCCCGCACCATTTATCTTTAAAACTGTATGAGATATGACGCTTTGCGGGAGCAGGAGGTGGCGTGGCCAAAATTGAAAATAAACTTGATCTGCCTGCAGATTTTAGAAGTGGTTGTCCCATACACGTCAGGAAGGTGAGTGCATAGGATTTGACTGCGTTCTTTTCTGTGTCTCACGCAAATGCTTGTGATTGTCGAATGCGCCAAGACGCATTGCGTATTGAAGTAACCCCCTAGTCCCGACTTCAGTATCCCAGACAAGGTAATGTTAAAAACTTAGTATTTCTAATATTGTGTTTTTCAGAAAGAAAATGTAGCGTAAATAATTCAATTCAAGAGGTTCTTACTTCATAGCGCTGACAACAACTTATGTGCACTTTTTTCGCCTTGGACTCCCCCACAACCCAATCCCTTGGAAATGAAGATCGCTCTCACATGAGCTACATTGATTTGCTTAGCGCCTTCCAAACAAATCATCCAAATAAGGACCCACCCACCACGGTCTCCGTTGTAGCGGTTTCCCATAGTAGCGCGGAATTTCGGAGCCACTTTGTAATGCTGAACTTCGTCGTGCGCCTGGGTGTTCACCTTTGCATCTGATTCTCAGTCTCCCGTTCCGTATTTCGATATGTAAAACACAGCCGAGAGTATAACCAATCGTTAGCACTAACCAGGTTGAGAGATAGATAAGATTCATAACGATGGACTGGCGTAGACTGTGCTCGACTTAGCTCGAAACAGTTGTTTTAATCTCTAGAATATAGCGAGATGAATTGCATTCGCAATTTGATAAGGTCGCAAAAAGGAAGTTGAGGGGAGCCGTGAAATTTTACATTTTATTTATTTATTCCAAATCGTTAATTCTGAATGATATTTATATTGACGGAAAGAATCTAAAAGAAATCTACGAATGGACATATCTATTAAAATGAACAGCCTCAATCAAATTGCATTAAACTTCATTAAAATTCGTGATTTTTTGAAAGTTGTCAAAAGAAACAACAAATAAAGACGGTCAAGCCCGACTATAACATACTCTGTACCAACGAAATTTAATGCTCAGCATAAATGTTGATGCTGCAGTAGCAGCAGAAAGTAGAGTTGCTACTGCGCTGCAGCAGAAAAACAGTCTTTTGATCATAACTCGACAACCATTTATCCGATCCTCACCATTTCTATGGCGGATCGATGTGTTATCCTGATTACTAAATATGGCTAAATGGTCCGCACCATTTATCTTTAAAACTGTATGAGATATGACGTTTTGCGGGAGCAGGAGGTGGCGTGGCCAAAATTGAAAATAAACTTGATCTGCCTGCAGATTTTAGAAGTGGTTGTCCCATACACGTCAGGAAGGTGAGTGCATAGGATTTGACTGCGTTCTTTTCTGTCTCTCACGCAAATGCTTGTGATTGTCGAATGCGCCAAGACGCATTGCGTATTGAAGTAACCCCCTAGTCCCGACTTCAGTATCCCAGACAAGGTAATGTTAAAAACTTAGTATTTCTAATATTGTGTTTTTCAGAAAGAAAATGTAGCGTAAATAATTCAATTCAAGAGGTTCTTACTTCATAGCGCTGACAACAACTTATGTGCACTTTTTTCGCCTTGGACTCCCCCACAACCCAATCCCTTGGAAATGAAGATCGCTCTCACATGAGCTACATTGATTTGTTTAGCGCCTTCCAAAAATTTTATCCCACCAAGCCCACCACGGTCCCCGTTGTAGCGGTTTCCCATAGTAGCGCGGAATTTCGGAGCCACTTTGTAATGCTGAACTTCGTCGTGCGCCTGGGTGTTCACCTTTGCATCTGATTCTCAGTCTCCCGTTCCGTATTTCGATATGTAAAACGCAGCCGAGAGTAAAACCAATCGTTAGCACTAACCAGGTTGAGAGATAGATAAGATTCATAACGATGGACTGGCGTAGACTGTGCTCGACTTAGCTCGAAACAGTTGTTTTAAACTCTAGAATATAGCGAGACGAATTGCATTCGCAATTTGATAAGGTCGCAAAAGGGAAATTGAGGGGTGCCGTGAAATTTTACATTTTATTTATTTATTCCAAATCGTTAATTCTGAATGATATTTATATTGACGGAAAGAAACTAAAAGAAATCTACGAATGGACATATCTATTAAAATGAACAGCCTCAATCAAATTGCATTAAACTTCATTAAAATTCGTGATTTTTTGAAAGTTGTCAAAAGAAACAACAAATAAAGACGGTCAAGCCCGACTATAACATACTCTGTACCAACGAAATTTAATGCTCAGCATAAATGTTGATGCTGCAGTAGCAGCAGAAAGTAGAGTTGCTACTGCGCTGCAGCAGAAAAACAGTCTTTTGATCATAACTCGACAACCATTTATCCGATCCTCACCATTTCTATGGCGGATCGATGTGTTATCCTGATTACTAAATATGTCTAAATGGTCCGCACCATTTATCTTTAAAACTGTATGAGATATGACGTTTTGCGGGAGCAGGAGGTGGCGTGGCCAAAATTGAAAATAAACTTGATCTGCCTGCAGATTTTAGAAGTGGTTGTCCCATACACGTCAAACCTCCATCTCTTACCGTCTGTTAGATCTGTGCGTTCATACGGACAGACAGACGGTCAGACAAATATGGCTATATCGACATGGCTGTTGATGCTGATCAAGAACCTATATACGGAGATGCTTCCTTCTGGCTGTTACATACATTTGCACGACTTTGGCATACCTTTTTTACATTTCGAGTAACTGGTATAAAAACATTTTTTCCTTGTAGCTGAAATTGGCTACCAATTTTTGTCTTTCTTTACGAGTAGACATATATTGGAATTTAGCTACACAAATTTTGTAATGGGCGCTGGGTGCCTTTCATTTTGGATTTAATGGATCGAGTCCCAACGTAAGCCGAAGTGCTCCCTCGTCGTCAACATCAAAATGGCTATGACGCACGATGTTGCCATGGCAGCATCAGATGTTGCAAAGACGAAGACACTAACCGAATTCAATAATGAAAATAAGCCAAGGGCACAGACGAAAACAAAATACAAAAATAGCGTGCAGCACCAGGACTCGAAGACACAACCTCCGTTGCATAATGATCTAATGTGAAACTTTATCGGCCATGCTTTGTTGGTGTAATAAAATTGAAACTATAAATCTCTTGGCAGCTGTGAAAGGGCAGTTCTCTACTTTTATATTTTTTTTTATTTGTTCCCCGCTCGCCCGGACCAAGAAGTATCAAAACGAAAATTAAGGGAGTTTGTATGAACCCCGCCTCATACAATCTAGTGTCTTTGTTACGGAAACCATTCAAATTTCGAAATTATTCAATGGCTAGAGGAAGGCGATTAACGTCTTAAAACTCGTTAGAGAACTGAACCGATCCGAACCGTTTTTCTTTGTCTTTTTCGGGTCGACTCAGCATTTTGGAGCGAAAGTCGGTTTGGTTCACCACCTGGAATAACCTGGTTCAGAATCGGTTTGCATCCTTGGAGTTTAGACAGATTTTTCTTTCACTTCGATAACATAATTTCTAAGTTTTAGAAATTCGACTCTTCTTAAATTTAGGGTAGTTGTTCAAAAGTTTTAATTATGGCTGAATTGCCCTAAAATTTATACAAAAAAAAATCGCTCGGATGCTTAAAATAGTGCGAAATACATTAATGGAAGTGGGAGAGAACATTTATTAAATGGAGAAAAATACTTTAAAAATTCTACTTAAAATATAAATAAATTTCTGTTGAAAATCGACGTTTAATTTAGAAAACTAAATTAAATTCCATGCTTTCAGAATAAAAAAGAGTCAGCTGAGTGCATAGCGTTTGACTGCGATCTCTACTGTGTCTCACGCAAATACTTGTGATAGTCGAAAGCGCCAAGATGCATCACACGTTGAAGTATCCTCGAAGTCCCGAGATCAACTCCCAGACAAGGTTAAGTTTAAAAATTAGTATAAGTGCACTTCTGTGCACTCTTGTCGCCTTGGACCGCCCAAACCCAATCCATTGAAAACGAAGATCGCTCTCTCACATCTGCTACATTTATTTGACTTAGTTCTGTTTTTACAGGGTGTAATTAAACCAACACTAGATCAACAAAAACAGCTTGAATGAGTCCAAACATGTTGTTTGACACATCTTTTAATCATGGTTCCAACGTTATCATTTTTAAGACTTTCAGGTCTGGATTTTCATTACTGCTTAATGTTTCGTGTCTGCGACTGGAGTAGCGTTCTCCAATATCGGAGTTTCCTTGAAATGGTGAGCTTCGTTGTGCTGCTGGGGGTGCATCTTCGCATTTGATTACCTCTCTCCCAGTCCTCCCAATTTTGACATTTATTACACAACCTAGCGTATATCCAATCGTTAGCAGCAACCATGTTGCGAGATAGATACGATTCATAATGATGATCTGGCGTAGACTGTGCTCGACGTAGCTCGAAACAGATGTTTTAAAATCGAGAGTATAGCGAGACGAACTGCATTTGCAATTTGATAAGGTCGCAAAAAAGGAGTTGAGGGGAACCGTGAAATTTTAAATTTGATTTGTTTAATCTGTTGTTTTTCAAATCGTTAATTATTATACATCATGAATATTCTTTCAGATTATTTAAATTAATATTTAATCGACTGGAGCAGGAACACTTAAGCAGACGGAGTCTCTAGAGACTACCAGCAAGCCTTTAAAAAGCACTGATGTATTGAAGACAGGTGAAGATAGCCCGTAATGCCACTGCTGAAAAAAAATGGCAAAGAGACCCAGAAATTACTGCTTGGTCACATCATTCTGCTCATTGGGCCAAGATCCTTCAAGCACTTATAACGCTTGGTATATCCAAATACCTTGTGCAGTTGGTGGACAGCTATTTTGAAATCCGTACACTGAAAAATATATTTTTTTGTTTTTAGAAATTCGCCTTAGAATTATTTTGTTTTCTTAATTTAAAGAAAATTTCTTTATTTAAGACAGTTTTTTCTTGCACTTAGATATCATATTTTTTTGTTTACGTTAAAGACGGCTCTGCCCGACTTCGATATACCCGCTATAAGTGTTGAATAACCACCCTTATGTCAACATTATGTAAGCAAACAGCGCATGCGGCTCAGACAAGTATGCAACGTTTTTTAAACTAAAGGTTTGCCATTTATTATCCGATCTTTATGAAAACTTATGAGATGGTAGATATTGGCCACATAGACTACACTGCAAAGTATGAGCTCGATATCTTAAAATTAGAAGATATTCAACTTTTTTTTGTTGCGGGGGCGGGAGGGTGCGTTTCCCAAATTTGAAATGGACTTGAGCTGCGTGCAGACAATACTAGTCTACATTTAAAATTTGGTGGCACTAGCTCTTCTAGTCTCTGAGATCTAGGTGTTCATACAGACAGGCGGACAGACGGTCAGAACATCGCCTTAAAATCAAGAAAAATATAAAAAGACACCGCATGTAATTTTCAAGTTCGAATTCCTTGCTTTCGGAATATATATGAGGCAGCTGAGTCCTTAGCATTCTTGGAAGTCAAATTCGACTAGATGCCTTACATGTTACATGCATTTTTTTCGCCTCGCACATCCCCCACAACCCCCCAATCCTTTGCAAATAAAAACCGCTCCCACATCAGCTACATTGATTTGAATTAGATCTTTCTTTACAGGGTGTAATTAAACCAACACTAGATCAACCGAAACAGCTTAAATCAAAATATTTGGGTTGCAATATCTTTGCGTCATGGTTCCAACTTTATCATTTTTAAGACTTTCTGGTCTGGATTTCCATTACTGCTTAATGTTTCGTGTCTGCGACTGAAGTAGTGTTCCCCAATCTCGGAGTTTCCTTGAAATGGTGAACTTCGTTGTGCTGCTGGGGGTGCATCTTCGCATTTGATTACCTCTCTCCCAGTCCTCCCTATTTTGATATGTATAACACAGCCGAGAGTATAACCAATCGTTAGCACTAGCCAGGTTGAGAGATAGATAAGATTCATAACGATGGACTGGCGTAGACTGTGCTCGACTTAGCTCGAAACAGTTGTTTTAAAATCTAGAATATAGCGGGACGAACTGCATTTGCAATTTGATAAGGTCGCAAGAAAGTAGTTGAGGGGAGCCGTGAAATTTTAAAATTGATTTGTTTATTCTGTTTCTTTCCAAATCGTCAATTTTTTTACATCCTTCTTTCAGGATGATATTTATATTGACGAAGAGAAATTAGGAATAGTCTAAGAATGGAAATATCTAGTTACAACTGAGTCAAAGATATGAATAAATGCACCACTCGTTCGAGAAAATAATATTTAATCGACTGGAGCAGGTACACTTATGCTGATCGTGTCTCTATAACTTCCAGTACGGCTTTAAAAATGGGCAAAGCACGATTGTATTGAAGCAGGTGAAGATAGCGGGTGAATCTTTAAATGGCATTCCATCTCGCGGTTCTTTGGCTGAAGAGTAACATCTCTTATTTTTTAAAGATATTCAAGAATTCAGGTTTGACCTATTCTGGAGGTACCTTAACCAATTGTATGTTTTGGTATTTATTAATTTAAAAAGACATTGCTTGTAATTCTCATGTTCGAATTCCATGCCTTCAGAATAAAAGAGAGTCAGCTGAGTGCATAGCATTTGAATGCGGTCATTACTTTGTCTCACGCGAATGCTTGAGATAGCCGAATGAGCCAAGATGCATTGCATATTAAAGTATCCCCGAAGTTTCGAGTTCAACTCCCAGACAAGGTAAAGTTTGAAAATTGGTATTAGTGCATTTCTGTAAACTTTTTTCGCCCTGGACCAAACCCAATCCCTTGGAAATGAAGTATGCTCTCACAGCAGCTACATTGATTTGACTTAATTCTTCTTTTACAGGGTGTAATTAAACCAAAACTAGATCAACCGAAATAGCATGAGTCGAAGACATGTGGTTTGACACGTCTTTGAATCATGGTTCCAACGTTATCAGTTTTAAGACTTTCTGGTTTAAATTTCCATTACTGCTTAATGTTTCGTGCCTGCGACTGGAGTAGCGTTCTTCAAACTTGGAGTTTTCTTGAAATGGTGAGCTTCGTTGTGCTGCTGGAGGTGCATCTTCGCATTTGATTACATCTCTCCCAGTCCTCCCTATAGTGACCCTTATCACACAACCGATAGTATATCCAATCGTTAGCACCAACCAGGTTGCGCGATAGATAAGATTCATAATGATGATCTGGCGTAGACTGTGCTCGACTTAGCTCGAAACAGTTGTTTTAAAATCGAGAATATAGCGGGACGAACTGCATTTGCAATTTGATAAGGTCGCAAAAAGGAAGTTGAGGGGAGCCGTGAAATTTAAAAATTGATTTGTTTATTCTGTTTCTTTTCAAGTCGTGCATTGTTATATATCATGAATGTTCTATCCGGATGATGTTGATATTGACGGAGAGAAACTAGAAGAAATCTACGAGTGGACATATCGAGTAAAATGAACAGCTTGAATTAAACTGTATTTCATGTAATTGAATTCATTTTTATACTCTGAACCGTAGGTTTATAGACTATATTAAGTTTGTGCAAAAGTATGTAACAGCCAGAAGGAAGCATCTCCGATCCCATAAAGTATACATATTCTTGATCAGCATCAACAGCAGAGTCGATATAGCCATGTCCGTCTGACCGTCTGTCCATCCATCCATTACCACAAGCTTTGACTTTGTTTTCCTTGCAAATTAGAGCACATTTCAAATCAGTGTAAAATAACAAGAAAGAACGTCGGTCAAGCCCGACTATAACATACTCTGTACCAAGAAATTTTTTCTTTTGATCATAACTCAAAAACCGTTCATCCGATCTTCTTCATTCCTTTGGCGGATCGATAAGTTATTCTAATAACTAAATATGTCCAGAAGCAACAAGCCATCTATCTTCAAAACTGTGGGAGATATGACGTTTTTTCTAAATTGCGGGGGCGGGAGGGGGCGTGGCCAAAATTGAAAATAAACTTGATCTGCCTGCAGACATAAGAATCATATGTCCCATACATGTCAAACCTCTATCTCTTACCATCTCTAAGATCTGTGCGTTCATACGGACAGACAGACAGACGGACAGACGGACGGACGGACAGACGGACATGGCTATATCGACTCTGCTGTTGATGCTGATCAAGAATATATATACTTTATGGGGTCGGAGATGCTTCCTTCTGGATGTTACATACTTTTGCACAAACTTATAATACTCTATGTACCTACGGTACAGAGTATAAAAACTTCGTCGAATATTGAAGTAAATCAAAATGGACACCAAAGTTGAAGGTGTGTATATTATAAGTGGAATCATGCATTAGTTTTTTTATTTGATTTGTATCTGTTGAAATGTGTTTTTGTAAAGTGATGTTTTTGGCTAACTCTAACCTTCAACTTGTAGTGATTCGTGGAATAAAAGTAGGTTGGATTGACCTGGATTAACGTTACAATTAACACTTTATAATTCTTCAATATGTTTATAGTGCGAGGATACCAATTCTTTTTGCATCTATTTGCCCATTTACCAAAAAATCGAGGCAGGCAACATTGTGTAGTGGCGCTTGGTTCGTCCCAAAATTGCTGAAAAGCCTAAAAGTATGCCGTACTTGGGTGACTCTTGGCTAGGCTTTGGTTTACTTATAAGATAAAATTAAGTTACTATGAATATAAATGAAGTTATTAGGAAGTAATTTTATATGCGATGGAGTATTGGTATTATAAAATAATATATACAATTATGAAATGTTCCGATGATGTGGTTCTAGCGATTAGTCATCGAAGAGTCGCTACCTATGAGTTTCGATAGTGCAGCGCTGTCAAGTGCCAAGGTGACAGGTTAGGTGGCTTTTCGAAAGCCCAACTTCCGTCTTTTCCGTTCTTGACCGTCAAGCTGAACACATCGTGGTTCTCCTCAACGTTCCAACTTGGCAGCAGCAGCAGCTCAAGTAAAACGCTGCAAACAAGTGTGACAACGAAAATAAAAGAGAGTGCAATTTTCTATGCAAGCCGAGTCGAAAAAGTCGACAAGGTCAATTCGATCGGAAAGATCTACTCAATCAGTGGTGTGCCAATCCCCAAAAAGGGTAACTATAATTAAAAATGTGATTCTGGTTGCGCAGGCGCTTAAGGTTTCATCCGCTCATGCATTTCTTGCAGGGAGTGGCCCCAACTGTTAACGGAGCTCACCTCAATTTTGTACCCAGAGGTCGTGTGGGTCATGTGGTGATCGAGCCATGAGAAGTACATAAATAACCCCATCGAAGTCTCAAGCCCGCCTTCCATAGGAGACTCACATCGAGTGACCCTTGGGAGCCTCCGTTCATGTGCCCCAAGAAGTCATAAAACGCGTCCCCGTTGGAGTCTCAATCCAAGTGCACATCAAAGTTCCCCCTTGGAGTCTCAGTTTTTGCATGCACGACTAATAACAACAGACAACCACAGTTGTCCCATGTGTGTCGCGTGATCTCCTAACTGAAGAAGAGTGATGAACGTGTGGGCTAGCGAATACCCTAGAATTTTGTAGTGATGGCCAAAGCAGTGGGTCTCTGCCATACCCTATAGTGGTTTAGTGATTTTGCAGTTTTTTTTATTTAAATTAATTTTTCCCTGAATGAGAAGCTATATTAAAAAGAAAAGTAGAGAAAATGTTTGATAAAACATATTTGCTATTTTTTTTCTCTTGTGTGTCGAGCATTTTGTACCTATTTAAAAAGGATCGGCTCAAACCTAAACCATATACATAAACCACTTATCGCACTGCACAGCCCCAAACCTTAGTCAATGTCCAGCGAACCCAAACCAAACATCAATATACCTCCACAAGCCAGCATGAAAGATCTTTCATCTTTCTATTTTTTGTATTGCCCTTACATTGTTTATGTTTTGGGTTTTGGTCCGCCTTGTGGAGCCCGCAAATGCTAAGCGATTGCCTCTTTACCTCTGCATAAAATGTAAACAAACGCTAGCTAAAGAGAGAAGCTAATAACTGAATTTAACGTATTTATTTGTGCACTTTGCTTTTGCCCTTTTGGCCGATCTACTTTCATTTGGAAAGTCTCCACCTGGTTATGATGACTCATCATTATATATTACACTCATCATTATATATCATCATTATATATTATTATTATTAGCTCAATACACTTAAAGAAATTTTGAAGTATATATAAACAAACACGACAAATTCTTGAATTTCAATCATTATTTAACTTCTTTTGCTACTTATTAAATGAACCCTATAATTATATATTATATTTCCTACTATTGTATTATATTCTAATTTCACTATTATTGTTATTAATGTTAATTTTCAGCTACCCTTTTCTTTCGCGTTCGCATTCGGTTAGATTTTTGTTTAATGAATCCTAAATTAAGGTTAGATACATTTTGAGAATAAATAATGGATATGAATATGAACTAATTCGTGTAGTGATGGAAGCCATGCCAACCCCGAGTGATCCTATGTCGTGAATATCTTTGGATGAAGGGGTAGTTTTTAAAAATCATGCTTCTTGACGACCATGGTTCGTTGGGGATAGTTAGCGATGCATAACACCTGAACGCACTAGCCAATGCATCCAGAGATGCCATCCGGGATCTTTTTCTCTCCTTCGCGATAGTCGAGATTACTGGTTAGAACTTTCTCGTCAACTTTCTCTATCCATCTATCCCTTCCTCGGGTTCTACATTTCTCTTCCTCTATACTCAACTCTCTCAAGGATCCCTACCTCTCCTTATCGCTCTCTATGTATCTTTTTCTCTCTCCTTCTTTTCTGTCCTTTGGTTAAGAAGTCCTTTAAAGGAGGTCGACTTTCTGATCTGCCACTGAACCTGAAACAACAGCACGCGAATCAAAATTAAAATTTAATAACATTGAGAGCTCGTAGTGAGTAGCGGTCCTTCCCAGTGGCATCCCCCCGTTGCCGACCAGAACGAGCCGGAAGCTAGCGCGTGCTCCATAAGCGCTCCTACACCCACATCTGCACTACCCAATGGACCCTTACACGTTGCATGCTACAATAGATAGAAAGCGCAGAGCATGTCTTTTTTGCCTGTCCAAGATTTTCTGCAGAATGGGAAGAATTAAGCAAAGACATTGGAAGACCATTCACCATTGACTTGATGGATATTCAACTTGAGATACTATTTGCACTATGGTCGCAGAAATACTTAATCAAGATCTCGCGTCGCACAAAAAGACAGACAAGAATGAGCCGCACGTTCCACTCTTTCAGATTTCTAGTGCTTTCCCCACTAGACCTGGTATACTCAGAAAAATGTAACTTCTAGTTTGTAAAATTTTACCCCCCCCCCACCCCATAAGTCGGGCCACTCCCTAACTATCGGAAAAATTTGGCAAGAAATGAAATTGGATTCACTTCTGGCGGTCAGTTTTTTATTCTGTCCCCGTGTGCAATGGGAGTTTGTAGATTCCGGAACCCTCTTTCGGTGAATAATGTTTTGTTTTATCTTCCGCCCCTTAAAGGTTGTTATACTCTGTACCGTAGGTACATAGAGTATTATAAGTTTGTGCAAAAGTATGTAACAGGCAGAAGGAAGCATCTCCGACCCCTTAAAGTATATATATTCTTGATCAGCATCAACAGCCGAGTCGATATAGCCATGTCCGTCTGTCCGTCTGTCTGTCCGTATGAACGCACAGATCTCAGAGATGGTAAGAGATAGAGGTTTGACATGTATGGGACATATGCTTCTTATGTCTGCCAGGCAGATCAAGTTTATTTTCAATTTTGGCCACGCCCCCTCCCGCCCCCACAATTTAGTAAAAACGTCATATCTCCCACAGTTTTGAAGATAGATGGCTTGTTCCTTCTGGACATATTTAGTTATTAGGATAACTTATCGATCCGCCAAAGGAATGAAGAAGATCGGATGAACGGTTTTCGAGTTATGATCAAAAGACAAATTTTCTTGGTACAGAGTATGTTATAGTCGGGCTTGACCGACTTTCTTTCTTGTTTTTAGATTACATTTTTTCTTTTTCTTTTTAATGTATGGACGTTGACGTGCAATGCGACACCAAGCCGAAGCTTGTTAAGCATGAACTCCAGGCAAAATAGCAGTCCACCTCCCGCCCAACCGACCGAGAGGCGCACCCGCCAACGAGCGACACGAAAACCGGAAGAAAAATAAAAAAAAATTTTTAGCTACGGGCTAAATAATTTAAAATAGTTTAATTTTTAACGCGGGAAGAGAATATTCCGAATTGATGCATAATCAAGCGTTTATTGTAATCAATACAGAGGACACGAAACGGATCATGCAATGCATGGTTAGTATTACTTTTCAGAGATAAGGGGCAAAGTTACGGGACAATCTGGAAGGAACATTGAGACTAATTTGGCTAAGCAATTCCGATGAGTCGATTTCACCATTAATTAGTCTATGTATGAACATTACACCAAGCATAACTCTACGGTTAAATAAGGAAGGAAGATTAATTAAAAGTAGTCTACTAGAGTAAGATGGGAAACGGACCTCAGGATTCCAGTTCAAACCACGAAGAGCACACAATAAGAATTGCTTTTGCACAGATTCAATTCTATCTTGATGGATCGAATATTGCTGAGACCACACACATGATCCATACTCAAGAGTAGGACGGACAAGAGAATTGTAAGGAATTTTGGTAGTGTAGGGATCGTCAAATTCTTTCGACCACCGCTTTATAAACCCTAGAACACTTCTGGCCTTATTAACGGTAGCGGTTACATGAGAGTTAAAATTGAGTTGATGGTCAAGAATTACCCCAAGATAATTTATTTCATTTAGTCGCTGCAATCCCAAATTATCAAGCATATAAGTGACCAATTGTGGTAAGCTTCTGTAAAATGTCATAACCTTACACTTTAAGCTGTCAGGGTTTAGAAGATTATCTTGACACCATGTGTGAAATGCATCTAAGTCTGCTTGCAATTATAGCGGGAAACCAGATCATAAACATATTTTCACATCATCAGCATACATAAGCACCCGAGAGTAAGCCAAGACTGAAGGAAGATCGTTGATGAAGAGAGGTTTACTCAATGCAATGGACCCAAGTGGCTACCTTGTGGAACTCCAGAAGTAACCTGGATACACTTAGAATAAGAATTTCGAAATAGAACTTTTTGGGATCTAGTACTTAGGTAATCAGAAATCCAACTGAGAAGGTTAGTTGGAAAGCCGATTAAACCCAGTTTGTGGAGCAGCAAGGAGTGATTAACAGAATCAAAAGCCTTACTCAAATCCGTATAAATGACGTCAGTCTGCATCTTACCTATGAACCCTTTGATCACTGAAGATGTGAATTCTAAAAGATTAGTGGTATTAGATCTACGCTTCACAAATCCATGTTGGAAGGGTGAGGTAATGGCACTACATAAATGTTGCAGTTGAGATGTTATAATTCTCTCAAAAGCCTTAGGAATTGCAGACAACTTGGAAATTCCCCTGTAATTTTCAACACCGGACTTATTACCTTTTTTATGGAGTGGAATAATAAAAGATTCCTTCCATAGCAATGGGAAAGAGGATGACTCCAAAGACAATTCAAATAATTTATAAATAGGCTTACAAAATGCATCCGCACAGAACCTAAGTACTCATCCAGGCACTCCATCAGGGCCTGGTGCGTACACGGGTTTGACAGAGCTAAGATCAATCACAAAGGAGCGAGCTTTCAGTGATCACGGGGCTAAAAATGCAATTAGACATATTCAACCGATAAGGGTATGGTTGATTCACACAGTACCTAGAAGACGAGTAGGTTGACTCAAAAAACTCCGCAAACAGATCGGCTATTGCTTGATGAGTATTTGCTTTAGCATTACCATACAAGACCGAGGAGGGTTGAGTGGAAGACTAACGTTTATAGTTAACAAGCAAATAAAATTGCTTAGGATTTTGCGTAAACTGAAGCCTGCAACGGTCAAGATAATCCTAATACAATTGAGCATTTAGCACATTAAAGCTAGAACGGGCAAGCACATAACGGGAGAAGTCCGATGATTTACCGGATTTCATTTACTTTTTAAAATATTGTTAGCTCCCTTGAGAACCAAGGCTGACTATCAGTACAACGAGGACGCTCAAGTGGAACACAAATATCAAAAAGAGAATTCAAGGTATCGTAGAAAAGTTTTATAGCTACGTCAATATCTGTACAAGTGTACAGCTGAGACCAATCACTATGAAATATAAGGTCGTTAAGCTTTGAAAAGTCAGTTTTTTGGAAGCAGCGGGTCTTAACCGTTAAATCTCTAAGAGCAAAGCATACACGAGAAGGCAAATCAATGGAAAGATCGAATGTAGGATGAAAAGGGTCCTCCGGAAGAACCAATGGGTCAATCCTAGATGCAACATTGCTGGGGGGATCCAGCAGGAAAATCAAGTCAAGTGATCTGTTTATCGAGTTGCGAATAGGTTTAACTTGTAAAATTGAAAAATCAAGAAGTCCATCAATAAAGTCATGAGACTTCGAAGGTAAAAGGGCATTTGATTCATCATTCCGGGACCAATTAATCTCCGGCAAGTTAAAGTCTCTCAAGTACAATCAAAATGTCACTGTTTGATAGCAGCGACGAGACCGACTGGATGGCAGAAAGGTGCGAGGAGTAAATTGTGCTATCGGATTGTGGAGGAATATACGAACAGGTAATAAAAACGGAAAAGATAGAAAAAAATATTTTAACTCTTATATATTCGATGTCATGGGGTGTTGAAAAATGTGTTAGTTCAGACGAAAGGCCAGAATCCACAGAATGCGATTGCATCTATAAGTGCTTTATTTGGTTGGAAAAACTGACGAATCAGAGATATCAGGTTCTAAACACGTCTCAGTAAAAGCAAGAACATGACTAACAAAAGATATACTATCTACAAAAAGTTTAGCGAGTTAAGACTTGAGACTTCGAACATTTTGATAAGCGAGCCGGTCAGAAATCTAATTTATATATACTAGTTTTGAAGGAGGAAATATCCCTTTCATAAGAAAAAGGTTGCCCCGACCTCAGCTACATATATTTGATTTATTTCATCCACAGGGCCTCAAGTCAAAACAAATTCAGACTGAATCTAAGTTTATGCATGAGGGGTCACTTTGTCAACATGCAATCAACACGTTTGTGAACTCTGAGCGTAGGTCTTCTTCTTTACCTTCCTCAAAAGGCCATCAATGATTCCACTGCTGTGGGTTTATTCGCTGATTTCTTCTAATCAACTTAGTCCGGTGTCCAATGTGCTAACACTTCTTAATCTTAAGGCATTACTTCTTCCAACTCAACTCGCCTGACCACATTACTAGTTGTGTGCTCAAAGAGTGCTCTAGTTCTTTAAGCAAACCTCTGCTTAAGCTCTTCAATCTATCACTCGATTCTTCTGTCTTTCCCACTCTTTTGAAAGAATCTTATATTATTTCTCTCCATAAAAAGGGGTGAAAATCTGATATTTCCATTCTGAAATTGTTGGAAGAGATTATAACCTCCACATTGCGGCATTATTGTAAATCCATTTTGTCACCTTTCCAGCATGGATTCATAAAGCATCGGTCAACTACGACCAATTTGCTTGAGTTTACGTCTTTGGTAAATGATGGATTTCTTATGAAAAAGCAAACTGCTGTCATTTACAGCGACTTTAGTAAAGCCTTTAAGTCTGTTGAAGAAATGATCTTCTCCTCTTTAAGCTCAATCGATAAGGGTTTCCCTCTCCTTTTCTGCTTTGGTCCTCGTCCTACCTAACAGATAAAACCCAAAAAGTTCTGCTTCGTTCTCATATTTCAAAACCAGTGACTGTAACCTCTAGTGCACCTCAAGGTAGCCACCTTTAATTCTATTGGATTGCAAGATGATCTTAACTCATTGCAGTCTTGGTGATGGTTGATGGTTGATCATTTGGACCTTAATTGCTCCAAGTGTATGTTTATGACTTTCATTGTTGCAAATCTTTACTGGTTTCCTATATGTTTAGTAATGAACCTTTGCAACGTATATCGCGTGTCTTTGCCTTTGTCTTTGCCTTAGGATTCATTATGACCCCAAATTGAGTTTCAGTCTCCATATCTCGAAGGAATTTAATAATCCCTAAACCGCAAAACTTCTTTATACTGCTTTGGTCCGTCCCGTGCTTCAATACTGTTCACCGGTATGTTGTTCGCTATATAAAAGCATAATGATCGTATTGAATCAGTTCAGAAACAATACTTGCTTTTTACCGTTCGTGGCCAAAATTGGGTCCCTCCTTCGCTTGCCATCGTACTCCAGAAGGCTCTTGCTTATTGACTTTCCTTCGATAGCCAACCGTAGAACAGTCTTAGGTGTTTCTTTTCTTCACAAGTTAAATATCGGTGATGTAGATTCGTTTGAATTCGTATGTCGTCTTAAGTTCTCTGTTTCTTCTAGGCCAACTAGAAACTTTTTTCTCTTAATCCTGACTTGATGCACAACTGGGAATAAACGTCTTCGGAGTTTATGGCAAGACTACAACGATCTTTATCACTTCCTCTCAACAGATCTCTCTCGCTTCTCTTTATTTATTAAATCTTTATTTTTTAAATTGTAATATTTTGTTACCCTTGCAGTGGATTATAATTGTTCAGATATTTGCAACGCATAGAAGGTAGCATCTCCGACCACATAAAGTATATACACACAAAATAGCTTGATATGTGAAATTCAACATTTTTTATTGCGGGGGCGGAAGGGGGCGTGGCCAAAATTTGAAATAATCTTGATCTGCCTTCAGACAATAGGAGTCCACAGAGCATTAACATTAACGTAAACATATCACCATTATGTTAGCAAGCAGAGCACACTGATCTGCAAAGTATGCAACGTATTTTATAACCTTTATAACTCTGCCAATTATTACCCGATCTTTATGAAAATATATGAAGTATTGGGCACTTATACTACAATGCAAAATTTGAGATCGATATCTTAACAATTGTGGGAGTTATTCAACATTTTTTATTGCGGGGGCATGAGGGGGCGTGGCCAAAATTTTAAACACACTTGATCAGCCGCTTACATCTAAAATTCGTTTGCTCTAGCTCTTCTAGTCTCTGAGATCTAGGTGTTCATACAGACGGACGGACGGACGGAGTTTTCTGCAGTTTCTTATTTTTACTCAGTTGGTACTTTTTATCGAAAATTTTTGGTCAATTATGGAATTATGTAGTAGATGTCGTTCAAACATTGGTTGACTCTAAACACTATTGAAAAGCTTCAGATTTATTGAGAGTAAGAAAACAGAATAAACTTTAAAAAATTAAAATTTCACGGCTCCCCTCAACTACTTTGTTCCAAGAGTTACGAATTGCAAATTGAATTCGTTTCGCTTTATTCTCGATTTAAAAACAACGGTTTTGAGCTCAGTCAAGCACAGTCTACGCCAGACCATCATTATGAAGCTCATCTATTTCACAGCCTGGATGGTGCTAACAATTGGATATACTCTCGGTTGTTCTTTTCCATTTCCGGAGGAGTGGGACAAGTACAGTCACAAGGCTTTGTCTTCCTCCTGGTCCTTCACCTACGCATGTGACCGTTCTTGTCCCACTCCTCCGGAAATGGAAATGGAAAAGAACAACCGAGAGTATATCCAATTGTTAGCACCATCCAGGCTGTGAAATAGATGAGCTTCATAATGATGGTCTGGCGTAGACTGTGCTTGACTGAGCTCAAAACCGTTGTTTTTAAATCGAGAATAAAGCGAAACGAATTCAATTTGCAATTCGTAACTCTTGGAACAAAGTAGTTGAGGGGAGCCGTGAAATTTTAATTTTTTAAAGTTTATTCTGTTTTCTTACTCTCAATAAATCTGAAGCTTTTCAATAGTGTTTAGAGTCAACCAATGTTTGAACGACATCTACTACATAATTCCATAATTGACCAAAAATTTTCGATAAAAAGTACCAACTGAGTAAAAATAAGAAACTGCAGAAAACTCCGTCCGTCCGTCCGTCTGTATGAACACCTAGATCTCAGAGACTAGAAGAGCTAGAGCAAACGAATTTTAGATGTAAGCGGCTGATCAAGTGTGTTTAAAATTTTGGCCACGCCCCCTCATGCCCCCGCAATAAAAAATGTTGAATAACTCCCACAATTGTTAAGATATCGATCTCAAATTTTGCATTGTAGTATAAGTGCCCAATACTTCATATATTTTTATAAAGATCGGGTAATAATTGGCAGAGTTATAAAGGTTATAAAATACGTTGCATACTTTGCAGATCAGTGTGCTCTGCTTGCTAACATAATGGTGATATGTTTACGTTAATGTTAATGCTCTGTGGACTCCTATTGTCTGAAGGCAGATCAAGATTATTTCAAATTTTGGCCACGCCCCTCCGCCCCCGCAATAAAAAATGTTGAATTTCACATATCAAGCTATTTTGTGTGTATATACTTTATGTGGTCGGAGATGCTACCTTCTATGCGTTGCAAATATCTGAACAATTATAATCCACTGCAAGGGTAACAAAATTTACAATTTAAAAAATAAAGATTTAATAAATAAAGAGAAGCGAGAGAGATCTGTTGAGAGGAAGTGATAAAGATCGTTGTAGTCTTGCCATAAACTCCGAAGACGTTTATTCCCAGTTGTGCATCAAGTCAGGATTAAGAGAAAAAAGTTTCTAGTTGGCCTAGAAGAAACAGAGAACTTAAGACGACATACGAATTCAAACGAATCTACATCACCGACATTAAACTTGTGAAAAAAAGAAACACCTAAGACTGTTCTACGGTTGGCTAGCGAAGGAAAGTCAATAAGAAAGAGTCTTCTGGAGTACGATGGCAAGCGAAGGCTAGGGACCCAATTTTGGCCACGAACGGTAAAAAGCAAGTATTGTTTCTGAACTGATTCTATACGATCATTATGATTTTATACAGCGAACAACATACCGATGAACAGTATTCAAGCATGGGACGAATGAAAGCAGTATAAAGAAGTTTTGAAGGTTTTGAAATATGAGATCGAAGCAGAACTTTTTGGGTTTTATCTATTAGATAGGACGAGGCCCAAAGCAGAAAAGGAAAGGGAAACCCTAATCGATTGAGCTTAAAGTGGAGAAGATCATGGCTTCAACAGATTCAAAGGCTTTACTAAAGTCGCTGTAAATGACAGTAGTTTGCTTTTTCATAAGAAATCCATCATTTACCAAAGACGTAAACTCAAGCAAATTAATCGTAGTTGACCGATGCTTTATGAATCCATGCTGGAAAGGTGACAAAATGGATTTACAATAATGGCGCTATGTGGAAGTTATAGTCTCTTCCAACAATTTCGGAATGGAAATATCAGATTTTTACCCCTTTTTATGGAGAGAATAATATATATTCTTTCAAAAGAGTGGGAAAGACAGAAGAATCGAGTGATAGATTGAAGAGCTTAAGCAGAGGTTTGCTTAAAGAACTAGAGCACTCTTTGAGCACACAACTAGTAATGTGGTCAGGCGAGTTGAGTTGGAAGAAGTAATGCCTTAAGATTAAGAAGTGTTAGCACATTGGACACCGGACTAAGTTGATTAGAAGAAATCAGCGAATAAACCCACAACAGTGGAATCATTGATGGCCTTTTAAGGAAGGTAAAGAAGAAGATCTACGCTCAGAGTTCACAAACGTATTGATTGCATTTTGACAAAGTGACCCCTCATGCATGAACTTAGATTCAGTCTGAAATTGTTTTGACTTGAGTGAGTCATAAAAATGACTCCAATAGTTGAGTTAATTAAGCTTCGCTCATTCCTCGAAAGACGGTATTTCCTGGTTCAGCTGAGGGACGAGGGCGTTGAACATCTTTCCAAAGAAGTGTAATTATGTTATTAATGATCTCGAACTTCCCGGTTCCAGACCCTAAAAGTACGCTATACGAGGGTGTCCTGGAAATCTTTAGAGATTTTGTCTTTGGTTGGCTTGCAAATCGCTCGGCAAGGTTTGAGTCCATGATAAAATTTCCCATATTTTCGACATTCAAATTTGTTAGTTTTGCCATTTCTTTTATAATATATGTTTATGACTTATAATAAAAATTTAAGGAACGTTCTTCAAAAATTAATTGAATGATTTAATAGTACCATCTAAGTCTAAGCAACCCCAAGTCCCCATGTGGTTGTCAAATTCCAAAGATGGTGAATGCAATGCCATGTATTTATTTAACTCAGCCTGCCCAGGGAAATAATGTTGGTTCCCAATTCAAAATTAGTTTGTTTTGTCTAAATTGTTTAAGGGGTCAACTTAATATAGCCTCTACCAAAAACACGACAGATTTGAAACTAACCAAGGAGCATTTGATTTTCGTTCGAGAAACTCCAATATGACAGTAAGTTCTTTAAGCTTGTTAGCCTTTGTATTTTCTGCTTTTGAGAATTGAGCATATTAATCAAAACGCGCCTTCAATAACCTGTTCAAACACCACCACTCCAGTGTAGTGCCCTAATCAAACTTGTCCAAAAAGGGTCCAGTGCAGATCCTGCTGCTCTTCTAGGAATCAGAGTAAAACTTTTCCAAAAAAGCCTATCTCTTGAATTGGGCATAGGTCAAATGGGATTCAATATCTTAATGATATCCAATAAAAAAACTATCTGAGCACGTTCACTTAACACCATTGATAACATCGAAAAAGGAAAGAAAGTCCACAAACGATTTTTTACAATGGTTTGGGTAATCGGAAAAGAAAGTATTGACTATTGTATTGTATTGAGTATTGACCCCAGCTTAAACACTCGAACCGATTGCTTAGAACAATGAATTGAAGTTATTATCCTCAAAGTGGCTTGGTGGCTACAAACAGGGGAAAAGTTATTCAAGCTTATTTTGCTCCGACTCTACACTGACACTCGTTGTTTTACTATACTATGTCCTTTAAAGGAAATGGAATCAGAAAGTCATCAACAAGTCGACTACCTAAACTAAGATATTCTCTTCGTTTTTTTATATTTTTGTTCACATTGTGCACCTTGCGACCGACCGAATAACAGAAACCTTGACAGACACATGAGCAGTGATGGTTATGGCAACCGAGAGCAGCCCTCGCTGCCATCTCGTTTTTTGTCGTTGTCGTATGTTGTAGTTTGCTTCATTGTTTATGTGCCCTGGCCCGTAAGTGACTTTCTGATTGCGGAAATTAGCTGGTTTCGAGATTTGCACTTGGGTTACGGGCTGTGTTTTCTTTCTTCCACTTGATGGATATGCATGAAAATTGCTTGCTCAACTGCAGTTGAGCCGGTTGGCAACCTCTGGTGTTGGCGTTCGGTGAAGGTTTGCGGTTAACTTGTTGGTATTTATGGTTTTGCGGTTATTAAAAGTGTCAAAAGCGTGCAAATAACCACGACAAGTTGGGCGGGAGCGGCCGTCGGAAACAGCGGATAGAGATTGGGTTGAGTGATGTTATTAAAATAGCAGTTTAAGATGTGTAGTTATGGGTGGGGTTGAATTTTGGACTTAATTGCTGTAACATACAACGTAGACGTGAATATGCTCCAATGGACGAGCTGATGGAAATGTAGGCGTAGCGGAGCACGCGCTGGTTCCGGCTCAACGTTAGTCGGCAAAGGGGTGGGCTCGGATTTTTTTTGTTCCACTGTGCTACTCGCACGCTGTCCTATAGATAATAATATTAAAAAATTCGCGTGCTGATGCTGACTTAGAGGTTCCATTATAAGGTGGTTAGACGAAGGCAAAGAAGTTGAAAAATAAAGGGGAAAGTTACAGATAGAAAGTACGATGGTCCTTAAAGGGCACTGCATGGATGACGTTGCAGCTGCTGATGCTGTGCGGTTGTGTTTGTGCCGTCTAGATGTTCTGCTGACAGCACTTGCCCTCCCTACCATGATCACCATGGCCGCTTAACCTTGAGCAGGTTGGTGATCCCTAACTCCACACACGAATTTAACCACACATACTATGACGCCGCATGACTCCTCCTTCCTAACCAAACTAGCAAGTATTCATGTTTAAATCACTTAAAACAATTTATTTATAAAAGACTTCAAGCGAAACATTGGGATTAGGCAATAAAAGAACAAATTTAAAATTATAAATATAATAATGGCTTCATAAAAATGTAATAAAATGAATAAAAATGGTAGGGCTTAATCTATATAATTATTTAGGAAAAACTAGCATAAAAGGTTCAAAATATAATAAAAATAGCTTTAAAAGGATTCATTTAAATTTTAAATTAAATCAAATATTGGGACAAAAATAAAAGTTTAAGATTCCAAGTTTAATTTTGAATAGTTTTAAAATATTTCAATTAGCTTTAAAGTAGAAGTGGAAATTGGGACAAACAAAAATTTTAGCGCAAATCAATTTACAATTCGGTCATGACCACTCTGGGCCTTATAGGGTATTAGACCAAATAAATTCTACTCGAAAGAGAACACATAGGCTAAGTCTCTCTTCTGCTCTTAATAGGGGTGCTCTCTTCATTTGACAAGAGAACATGCGTAGGTGGAAAAAAAAGGAGCTTTCACTTACATACGGTAGTCCATCGTAGAAGCGCTTCCAGATGCTGCCGCTGAAACAAAAGTTCACACCAACAAAACACAAGAACAAAAATGCACCACAGAACAGAAACCTCTTTCCTCTATGTTCTAGCTCACTCTTTCTTTTCTTCCTTCTTCCACTTGTTATACCATATTTTATATTAAAAACGAATTTTTGGAGAATTTCTCTCTCTTACATAATATGACGGGACGAACGAGGAGAAGACAGAGAAAGCGATTAAAAGTTTGAGATTTTCAGTGAATATAGAAAAGCGTGCTATCCAATTTTCATTTTTACTTTGATTACAAATTTAACACTGCAAATTACTTTTGACTAAATTTAAGTGAGTGTGGGTGAAAGAGGAGAGGAGAAATTTCAGATTGGGCACCTTTGCCACACACCAACCAAATATCCACAATATTGAATTTTGACGCCGAACCGGGAATTATTTGTTTCGGGCTTAGATCCCCACTTGTTGGACACGATTTACTATGTTGTTAACGGATTTCTATTCCGATGCTCGCTGCTACGGGAAAAATTCCACACTACAGTTGTGAGTGGAGGAGCTTCTAGCTTGAGTAGCCCAAAATTATTCCTCTTGGGAAGCTTTCGCTCTTCTGCGTCTGCTTGTAGGCCAGAGGGGAGTTAAAGAGATCGACACAATGATCAGCTCTTGTCGTTAAGAGCATCCAATCGACCTTTGGATATGCAGGCCAAATTAAAACAATTAAAGTGCTTTAATATTATGCACTAAGCGAAACACCTGAAAAACAGGCGAAACCAAGGTATAACAACGGAACGGACAACTCGCGACGATATTGGCGACTTTTGGGGAAAAATCATGCCATTTATGGCTAACTTACCACTGGGTGGGTGGCACTTTAATTTGAAAGAATTCTTTCCAAATCTGCTGATACTGCTGCGGCTGCTTAAGCTTTGGTTGTTCACTTATACGAACTTAAATTTTCACAGCACATAAAAATTTGCTTTGGTTGGCAGAAGGGAATGACCGTCTTTGGCGAACTTTTGACTTGGAAAGACCTGTAGTTTTGCTGCCGCTCGAAATGAAAGTTCTTTACAGACTATGTTATTACATCGCCATTTTGAGATGCAAATTTCTCTCAGTTATCTGCGAGTAAGATGCTCACTTTCTCTCGAATTTCTCAACTACAAACGAGCCCTAGAGGGAGCCTTTTATTTTATTGGTAGAGGGTACTTGGCCTACTTCTAGGCTTTACTTTAAGACCAAATGTATTACATTGCATTGCAGGTGTGATGGCTATGGGAGGTAGAGCAATAGTATCGGAACTTTGGATTTATTTTTCATTAGGGAGATTTATCAGAGACCGCAAGAACTATTAATGGAAGCAAAAAGATTGTAATTAAAATTTTTCTAAAAAACTAAAAGAATTAATGAAAATGTTTTTTCAAACCTGACTTTGTGGGTAAATAGTTTTTATACTCTGTACCGTTGGTACATAGAGTATAATAAGTTTGTGCAAAAGTATGTAACTGCCAGAAGGAAGCATCTCCGACCCCATATATATTCTTGATCAGCATCAACAGCCGAGTCCTTATAGCCATATCCATCTGACCGTTTGTCCGTCTGTCTGTCCGTATGAACGCACAGATCTCAGATATGGTAAGAGATGCGGTTTGACGGGTATGGGACAATCACTTCTTATACTGCAGGCAGATCAAGTATATTTTTAATTTTGTCCAAAAAACGTCATATCTCCCACTGTTTTAAAGATACATGGTTCATACATATTTGGTAATCAAGATAACTTATCGATCCGCCAAAGGAATGGTTAAGATCGAATGAACGGTTGTCGAGCCATGACTAAATGACTGTTCGCTGCTGCAGCGCAATAGCAGAACTGCTTTCAGCTGCTACTGCAGCATAAAAATGTATGCTGAGCGTATAATTTCGTTGGTACAGAGTATGTTATAGTCGGGCTTGACCGACTTTCTCGTTTTATATCCAATTTTTGTCCAAATATCGGGTACCATACTGTTTAATTTGGACAAAACTTAAGATTTTCTTGGTTTTGAAATCAACACTTTTCAAGAAAAATGTCAAAATTCTACTCGTATAAGGATAAGCCATTAGTTTGGCTCATATTTATAGGTACCAAATACTACTTTTCTTTTTGTAAATGATTTTATGAATGATCACAAATCTAGTAATGCAGTTTAAAAGACAGGTAAATTGCCAAAAATTAAAAAAATACTTTGGATTGGCTCCCTCCTTTCTAGAGTTAATATTTTGAAAAGCCGTTTGCCCTTTGCATGAAACTAATAATATTATAAGCTTTGTATTGTGAAAGACAAATGACCTTTGGGGCAACACACAAAACACACGCTTCCACTTTCGTTCGATGCTCGATCAAGACTGAGTCGTGTTGGGTTTATTGGCAATCCTAGAACTTATCGACAACAATTTGTGCTTAATAAGTATGGCTACAATGTATATCGATACATCAAAGAATAACAAACTTATAGATATGACAATTTAATAATTAACTAAAGTAGATTAAAGTACCGTACAGCCAGAGCGACTGTGAATAGACTAACCTTAAAGTACCCTATCCTACTACAGTAAAATGAGATTTTTCGCATTGACTATTCATTTTTCCGCCAAGCAAATTGAATTTCAACAAGAAAGAAAGTCGGTCAAGCCCGACTATAACATACTCTGTACCAAGAAAATTTGTCTTTTGATCATAACTCGAAAACCGTTCATCCGATCTTCTTCATTTCTTTAGCGGATCGATAAGTTATCCTAATAACTAAATATGTCCAGAAGGAACAAGCCATCTATCTTCAAAACTGTGGGAGATTTTTCTAAATTGCGGGGGCGGGAGGGGGCGTGGCCAAAATTGAAAATAAACTTGATCTGCCTGCAGACATAAGAAGAATATGTCCCATACATGTCAAACCTCTATCTCTTACCATCTCTGAGATCTGTGCGTTCATACGGACAGACAGACAGACAGACGGACATGGCTATATCGACTCGGCTGTTGATGCTGATCAAGAATATATATACATTATGCGGTCGGAGATGCTTCTTTCTGGCTGTTACATACTTTTGCACAAACTTAATATACTCCATATACCTACGGTACAGAGTATAACAAGAAAGAAAGTCGGTCAAGCCCGACTATAACATACTCTGTACCAAGAAATTTTGTCTTTTGATCATAACTCGAAAACCGTTCATCCGATCTTCTTCATTCCTTTGGCGGATCGATAAGTTATTCTAATAACTAAATATGTCCAGAAGGAACAAGCCATCTATCTTCAAAACTGTGGGAGATATGACGTTTTTTCTAAATTGCGGGGGCGGGAGGGGGCGTGGCCAAAATTGAAAATAAACTTGATCTGCCTGCAGACATAAGAAGCATATGTCCCATACACGTCAAACCTCTATCTCTTACCATCTCTGAGATCTGTGCGTTCATACGGACAGACGGACAGACGGACATGGCTATATCGACTCGGCTGTTGATGCTGATCAAGAATATATATACTTTATGGGGTCGGAGATGCTTCCTTCTGGATGTTACATACTTTTGCACAAACTCATAATACTCTATGTACCTACGGTACAGAGTATAAAAATGGGAAAAGGGGGATCATGAAGTTGTGCGAATGTATGTAACAGGGAGAAGGAAACATTTCCTATAAAGCCTCGTGGTTTAGTATACATCAAGCTAGGCCCAATATCTATATATTCTGCAAAGTACAATCAGATCGGAAACACAAAAAACACCGGAGTTATAAGCAAAATAATTGAGCTGATAAGAGCACCCCCAGTTGTTAGTGAGGACTACACTCAGGGAAAAATACACTGACATTTTAATATTTACACTTTGACTTAAATATTTTCACCATTGATTTAGCGTTAAATATGGAATTCGTATATATTAAAGAGGGCACACTTCAAATTTAATATTGGCAATAGTTAAATTTAACATGGAAATAGTTAAAAACTTTTTTTTTTTAATTAAAATTTTTGCCAGCCAACCTATACTCAATTTTCTTTGTAATGGAATCCAAGAGTAGAATTCTTTTAGATTTTGTTCTGAAAAACTGCGAATTATATAAATTTTAGAAAAGTTTTAACTTACTCTGCTCTGGGGGACTCGAACTCGGGACCTCTGGACTTGAACTCGATTGGAATGCCGTCTCAACCAGTTGTGCCATCGCGTGTGCTGCCTGATCGACGGCTAAAATACTACATATATTGAATAACCTACAGTTATTTATAAATATCTTTCTGGCATTTTGCAAAAATACGACTGCTTGTAATTCTCAAGTTGGAATTCCCTGCATAGGGAATATAAAAGGGGAAACTGAAATTCGCCGAATTAAAATGTTTTTAGTCAATTCAATGTGGTTTTTAGTTCATTTAAATACAAAATGGGCATAGTAAGATCAAATATGATTGTGTTAGGTTTTACCCATGATACAATAAATAGAAGGTACTGCAATCACTTGCTCCATTGCGCATGCGTTAAGTCTGTGACGTCATTTGACAGATAAGCCTAAGGCCGGGAGTTGAGTTTTTAGAGTTTGTTTGATATATTTTTACTGTTGCTGTAATTTGAATTAATTTTTATTTTAGAAAACGCAGCACACATTTTAAAATATTTCAAAAAACACCAAATTGTGAGCCTGTGACGTCACAGTGGAATTTTTTTTTGACAAGCTTCTCATTGCACTACCTTCTATTCATTGTATCATGGGTTTTACCATGCTATTTTTCCCTGAGTGTAGATAAAAGTGTTGCCTACATTCAGGTTGACAATTTAATAGCTGTTACAAAAACCGTTATATTCATCTTCAAAAATTCAAAAACAAGTAAATGAAAACAAATGAACAGGGTATTTTGTAGTCGGGAAACTCGACTGCAGCTCCCTTACTTGTTAAGGTCCTTGCGATGCAGCTCTATGCCCTGCAATAAGTTCTAAAAGTCAGTTTCCGCAGCTGTGACATTAATATAGCTGTTAGCCAAGGGCACACCACGTTGTGCGACATCACTTACAACGTGCAACTGTTGAACTTTCTTTTTTTGCATCGTTAAAAGATTCGTTGGTTTCCCATTTTATTTTATTTTTTTCTTTTTCCAAGAAATCAATCGAAGGCTTCAACAAAAAGTAAGGCTGGCTTTGGATATCAACCCTTTATATTTAAGCTAGTCTTCAGTTAACCTCTTGTTACTTATTCGCTATGCTTGTGAGCTTTTCACCATTATATTATTACTTATTGAACCTTTTTTGTTTTAATTTTTTAACTGCATCACAGACTAATATAAATTTCATAGAAATTTTAAAAGATATAATGCGTTTTTTACAAGCTCTTTGCTAATTAATCTAAGTTTTCTGGTTTATGCTCATAAAACGAAATCTTTGACATTATTCTTTGAAAATTGTGATTTGAAAACTAAGAAAATCGTGGGTTTTCACCTTTTATTGGTAGAGTTCAGAAAAAGTACTCAAAGTTCGATTTTTCGGGATAGTTCGACTTGCGCGAACTCTAAACGTCTTCCTAAAAATCTGTAAAAAAACTCACAAATACTTTGCTCCAAAAAAAAGCCGATGCAAAAGCAAAATTTATTTGGGTCACTGTACTGGAGAAAATAGTAATCGAGTAGTACTCGCCGAGCACGATTACGTAGCTGTCAATTTGGCACCGTAGGACCATGGCATCGTAGGAACCGCACCGCTACTCAGTTGTGGAGGCCAATACTTTGGTACTTCTCCAATATGTACTGTGCGAGAGATGGGAAAAACCTTTTAAGTTTCCCAAAGATCTAGTCCATCAAATCTGCGAAAGCATGTTTATTATAAGCGCTCGAAACATCCGATGGGCAATTTAGCATGGATAAACTGACCCAAAGTGAAGAAAGCAAATATAAAGAACTCGTCGACGATGACTTGTTGGAGTACAACGATTTTTTCTTGCATAAAAGCCAAGAAATTGCCTAAAAATTTAGGAAATATTACCTAAAAAAGGTAAAATTACTCCTTCCTTTTTTAATGGATTTTTTTTTTGTTTAATTCACCTTCACCTTCAATGATTGTAGCATGCAACGTGCAACAAAATGTTGCAAGCACTCGAGCGGATGGTGGTGTAGCAGACTTGAAGGGGGCACGCGCCTGTTCCGGCTATTTTAATCGGTAGTGGGATGGGTTCCACAAGATGTTTCAAGCAGCCACTTGCTCGCCTATATATGCTCAAGATTATAAATATTCGCGCGCCGATTCTTATCCAAATCGATCGATTAGGGGGTGACTTGAGGAAATAGAAAGGAAAGGGTGGTAAACTAGCTAGGTATATCTACGATGGCCTAAAATCCTATCAGCCATAGTCGCTGACATTCGCGCTGTGCAGATGTTGTTGCAACAGCTAATGCCCGCCCTTCCATGACCACCTTTATGCCAAGGTCAAGCTATAACCGTCAGTCGACTTATACTTCCATTTTCTTTTCTGTACGCAGCGTGGTTCCCAATCAATGCACTTAGCAGATCATATCTTCAATTAATATTCTTAATTTATTAACAATCAACTTCATTACTATATCCAGCGAAAAAATTTAAGCACATAATTAAGTAGAGTTAGAGAAAATAGAAAAATTAAGGAAAGAATATTATAAAAATATATATAAAGAGGGTTTACTGTACTATTTAAGAACTGATAATCATGGCAAACGTAATGAATTTAAATTTCCATATAGCGTATCATATAAGTTTCATGATTAAGTTCATTTGCAGATTTGATATATTATATTACAGGGTATCTTTAGGTCTATAATTAAGTTAGAATATTCATGGTCTGGGTGAAGTTAATGATCATGGGTTATTATTGATGTTTAAGCCAACAGCGAGGCATACGAATAGTCAGAGAAAAGAAAACAAAAGAATATTTAGTAATGATCATTAAAGGTCATAAATGCATTGGCTTATCAGCTTGTACAAGTTTTATGACTATAAAACAACAGCTGTTTGTATGAATTTAACTTGGCGAAGAAGGTTTACTAGTCATTTGTTTACTTTTATTTAAAGCAAATAAATTTACTGGCTCGGTATATGCATGTAGATCGCCAGTAAATAAAACAAATATTATTTTTGAGAGAAATCTTTCGGCTAAAGCCGGTCACTCACCCAACACAAATCCAACGAAGAAAGCGCTCTCCAAGTTGTTGTTGTTGTTGTTGATGCTGCTGCAAAATTGTTTTGACTGATCGTTCGGAAAAATATAATGTTTATTTATTGGGCGGGGAAACTGTTCTTCGAGCATAACTTGAGCGTAGCTTTTATACTATGAGGACCACAAATGTATATTAATTTTCTTTCAGCGGCAAAAAAAATTTAAATAAAAGCAAATTTTACTTAGGCACTCTCGCTATTTTCTTTTCCATGAAAATCACTTACTGATCACTGGCCACTTGACTACTTAAGACCTGATTAAACAGAAGCTTTTTACTTAGTTAATTAATAAATTTGCACCCTGCACGTGGCCAGGCCATTATGTAACAACTAGTGTTGGCTGGACATGGTTATGAGGCACTTAAATTTTTTTCTGCTTGCACTAAATATGAACTGGACGGGGTTTTTGCGATTAATTTTTCCTCATTTTCACTTTAGGGGGCAAACCAAACTGGGCTGCAAATTTGGGCCGTGACGTCTCTAGCCACGCGTCTAAAAGTTTAAGCTAACGCGAGGGAACTGCACTCAAAGGCAAAGCAATGGTCGCTTTGCGTTCTCCTCTTTTGTTCTCCTCAAGCTAGCAAGGGAGAAGAGGGAACTGCAATGAGTTTTTATTGCCAGCGCTCGAGGCTTTGAGTGGAGTACTCCAAGTACACCATCCAGAGATATTTTCTCTCAATCCCAAATGAAGCGAAGGATGGCCAAGAAGTAGAAGTTCGTACAGCTGCTCTTCGGCGTCTCCAATATGAAAGGAGAGGCTAGCACGGGAACATCTGGGGTACGTCAGAGGTCAACATAAGGCCAGGTTAGAGGTAACACTGGGGCCAAACCTATAAGGTTAGAAAACCACCTGGTGAAAACATGGCCAAGGCAAGTCCAGAACCAAATTGATTTTGCTTTTTGTTGGAAAAGACTTACTCTTGGAGTCTGGCCAGTAACTATTGTTATGTGGGCTGAGTCAGCCGAACACTTAATGTTGTGTTTTTAATTATGTTCTTTTCTTTCACTTTTTGAATTTACTTTTACTTTCTCCACGTTTGAAAATTTGTGAACTGCACTTTAAGAAAGTCAAAACGGAAAAAGGAAGTGCTTTATGGGTTAGAAGAGTATTGAACCAATTACCAGCGGCTAGGTTGCAATTTTGATAAAATCCCAAAGTTCTTGTGATTTGAGCTGTTAAGCGCAACTTTGAATAATTGCATTTTGCAGCCCCTTACCATTGTTGTTTTTTTTTTTTATAGCATGATCTTAGGCGGGACTTATATTGGGAGTTTGAGCGAACAATTAAATTGACTAAATTTGGCTACAAAAAAAATTGGAATCCGAAAGACAAGCGCCCTACATGATTCGAACACCAGACCCTGGGTACTGCGCTACGTAGTCGACATCTCAACGAAGACGACTATGCATGTCGCGCGTGACATTATGACAAAACACAATGAAGAATTGAGAAAGCAAAAAGCTGGGTGGTGTAGATGAGAGGACTGTTGCTTGTTCGGGAGATGTCGTGTGTTCAAATCGAAGCATTATTTTTTTTTTTATTATTTAAAATGTGTTTAACATTTGGTCATGACTTAATATTGTTATATATGTCTTGGTGTACGATGTTCGCACTGCAGTTATGTAAGTTTTAGTAACAAATTTTACCTATATGGTTCAAAAAAGCTTTTTTAAAGAATATAAAAACATGTCTCTCTGGGGTCTAACGATTTCACGTCGATATGATTTTCTTTCCCATAGGTTGCGCCAGCGGATTGGCAATGATCTTGTGTGGTTGTTTATGGAGGAAAGAAATACCGGTTCTTTTTAACTACACCAAAATCACAGGTTTGTTTGCAAAAAAAAAATGGCCAGAACCAACGTGGCGAGAATAGTTTTGGGAATTGTTAAGCCCGGGAAAAAAACACGGACCTGTTTAAGTATTCCTACCAAATTAATCCAAAAGATGCATAAATATATGCAAACTTACTATACACAGCAAACGTTATTAGGATAATGGTCCAAGACTTTAAGCTTAGAATAACCTAAAATTTGTTGCCTGTTGTTTTTCGTTATGTGAACTATAATATATATATATATTCAGCTGTTTTGGTAAAAATGAGCCTATTTAGGCTCACAATTTCCCAAAATTAAGGAACACAAATACCCAAAGTTATGAATAAAAGACAGTTTTGAGTTAGCCTATTTAGTCCCAAGTTTTTAATTTTCTTCCGATTTTTTCTACAAAACGTCCCACTTTTTAGACATTCTTCTCAATTTCAATTTATGAGTAGTTAGCGAGGGAAGGAACATAAATGAACTGACTCTGCTTGTGTGTGTGTTTGTGAGCGCTCTTATTTGCATTACGCAATCAGATTTGTTACAAGGGTTACAATTTTTAATTTATGTGTAAGCCTTTTTGTTAGGCATTTCTTTTGACCGAAAATATTAATGAAATATTTTTGTAAATTTTTGGGGGCTTTTAAAAAAGGTACCCTCGTGTGCTCCCAACCAAAGTATGCAATTAAAAGGCGCAGGGCTTCCATCCTCATATTCTCACTCGCTCTCTTTAGAGGCAATCAAAATTTGCTACCCAATATATAAGGGTCATAGGTATAATATAATAAGTCACTGGTTGGGGTATACTTTTTACATTTTTGCTCAACTCTGCTGCTGCTGAGATGTGCTGATGCCTTTGACTGCAGTTTGCCATTGCCGTCGACATATTGTAAGGCCACTCCCCAAATGCAAAGAGAAAAGAGTGAAAAGCAGCTGCCGTCAACGCAAAAAACAAAGAAAGAATAACAGGCAACTGAGTGATGCGGCAACAATTTTTTATGCGTTTGCCGTAAAAGGAACTACAGTAGAGATTGCCTAAAAGTGAGTTTACTGGCCTAAATGAGATACTGTTCAAATGACACTAAATAGGTAATCTAAGTGAAAAATTAACCTGCAATTTGATTTGCTATTCGTAAGACTACGTGGGCGCTGGCTCTTAATAGAGGAGAAGAAATATCAAATCAGCTGATTTATAAATGAAGAGTGTGAAACTGTTCTAAAACGGATTTAATCTTGTAATGAGATTGTTGATACCTTACAAAGTAGTCATAAATTCATTAAATCACACTAACAAGAGAAGAATTTGAAGACATGAGTAATATTATCCCTGGAAAAACACTGCAGAGTAACATGAATTTGCATATTTAAGACCAAAGAATACTGTTTAATTTCTTCTTGTTACTCAAGCTCCACTGTACCTCCTGCTGCTTAAATTTATATACGTCATCTTCATTCTGCCCGTAACACTGGCCGAAAATAAAAGGCGAAAAATTAAAATCTTAGCACAGCAAATTGTGCGCATTGAGGCGACAGACGCCGCTGCAGCGGCAACAGAAAACTGAAAAGTTCATGGACTAATTGAAGAGCGGCGGATGTCGAGCACCCGCACAGAATTTTTCATTCATTAATTTTTTGTTGTTCTTCGTACATTTCCTTATGCTGATTAATGAACGATTTATGGGTAGGAAAAGTATGTCATAATTAGCATATTATGCAAATGCACACAACCAGCCAGCAGCAAAACTGACCGAAATAAGTAGACAGGAGCATGGAGATAGCTAAAGAAGGGCTTAGCTGTCAGTAGAGTTTGTGTTTTCAATTAACATGCAGCACGCTCCATTTAAGCAAGACAATTTTTGGGGTGACTGCTAAGCCCTCATAAGTATGCTATGTTTTTTCTCTTTTCTCATACCACATCTCCGTCCATTGTCCTGTGGAGTATTGTACAATGATTGCATTGTTGTAATTAAAACTTTTTGTCAATGTTTACATTAAGGATTTCTGTGTGCATTTTGGGAAACGACTTATGCAAATTTCTGAGGCAGCTGTGGTAAATAGCAAAATGTGAGCTTTCGCTTCTGCTTAACCCTCAGGCAGTTTGAAAATTAAAGTAAAAGAAAAAACCCAAATACCACAAAAATGAAAAGTCCCAGCGCGGGCGCTCAAGTTCTTCATACTAACTAATTCTATGAACGAAGCTCTCACTTACCGGATCACGTACTGCAACAGCTGATTATTATGCAAAACGAAACCTGGCCACAAAAAAAACTTGCCATATCCCTTTGCTAAGAAATAATTTTCATGCGCTTGCTTGTGGACTGATTGATTGATTGGTAGATCGATGGAGCTCAGGTATTAATTTAAGTGAAATTTATTTGTTTATCCGGATGCAAATATCCGACCCTGGGTGGTATGAAATATGAAAAGCATTCCCAATGGGTGGCAAATTAAGAATATGAACACGTTTTGTTTTCGAGTCAAATTGCAAGCATGCCCAACAGATTCTGAAGGGTCGGACATAGAGTAGCTCTGCAAAAGCGGATTTTCCTTAATCTACAGAAATAATACAAATTTTCTCAGGGTAGTATCAACAAACAGAGTAGTGCGTACTATTTATCGATGATCGATAGTCGAGTTATAGGGAACAACGATACGCAGCACTTTACACACCTTAACACTTTGTGTGATAAATACAAACTTGATCGTCTTTTTATACCCTTGAAGAGGGTATATTGAAATTCTCCAGATGTTTGTAACGCAAAGAAGGAAGCATCTCCGACCACATAAAGTATCTATATTCTTGATCAGCATGACGAGCTGAGTCGATATAGCCATGACCCTCTGTCCGTCCGTCTGCTTCTATGCTTTCTCCTCCGTCAGTTTTAAAGCTATCGCCATCAATCTTTGCACGTAGTCTCATACGCTGCACATTTGTCGGAACCGGCCGGAACGGATGACTATAACATATAGCTGCCATAGGAACGATCGGTCGAAAAACTAGTTCTAGTGAGAAAAACTTTTTCTGTCATACAAAAGTAGAGTCAGAAAAGTAGTCTTATTGAGAAAAACTTGTTTGTTTTCAGTGGATATGTCCTTCAAATTAGTTAAAAAAAGTGCTGCAAGGGTATACAAACTTCGGCCGAGCCGAAGTCGACTTTCCTCTATATTTTATGTTTAATTGTTAGTACAATTTTGATACTAGGCTTGACAAATTTTTGTTTTTTATACTCTACACCGGCTTAGGTGCTGCTGGTAGTGTGTGTGTCTGCTGTGCAAGATTTGTTTGTTCGATTCCGTCTCGGCAGTTATAACGAAAACGTTTTTTTTCTTTAGAACTTACACACCCGGTCACCTTGACAAGCTATTGGCGCCAGCATTGAAGTAACTAGCCATAAAAAAGCTAAACTGTAGGTTTCTTTCTCTTGTGCGAAAATTACAAGTAATTAGCAATTTTTACATGGAAAGTTGTCATTTAAAAATTTTTAAAACATTGAGTACGGTTTTGGGATGAAAGAAATCTAAGTTCAACTTCATTAATCTTTTGCCAGATAAGTACATTCAATCTTATTAATTATTAGTCAACATTGCAGGGTAAAACGTGATATAGTACGACCAGATATTTCATTGTTTTATGTTTTAGTACTTCTGCAGATTATGCATCAACCAATAGTCCTATTGACCCTCCAAGATAATAGCAAAGATTTATAGATATTATAGATGTCGCATGTGGAACAAATCGAAAATTGGTAGCCAATGTCAGCAACAAGGAATACTCGTATTTTCTTTCACATGCTTTCACATAATGAATAATCGTTTCTTGTTTCACATGCGTCTTCTATAATATCCATAAATGTTTGATAATAGCTACAACGCCTCCTTTCCCAGGCTAATTTGGCTATAACCTATATACACACTTAAGCTAATATCAAAAATGTATTTATTTATTTACACATTTAATATCCCAGTGCTACAAGCAGCCACTTATATTTAATGCACCAGTCACATTGACATATAACTGATACTAACATGTTTGCTTAAACTTAGGACGAACAATTGTTTTTAAATTTTTTAAACTGACTTAATTATATTTTGTATCTTTATTTCAAATTAGTTCAAATTAGTTGGTTTCCTTGCAGGCTAGCTTTTAAAGTGTTAGTATAGTTTTTAGATCATGTGGCAATTCATTCCAATATCGGATAGCAGGTACGAAGAAATTTCAATAGCTTCAATCGGGGATAGATTAAATTGTGTGTTCTCAACGAGACAGAAAATTGTAACTTGGAAACCAGATAGTTTGGTTCTTTGGTTACTGTAATCTTGTGTAAGAATATTAATGTTCCAAAGCAATCCCATTCCTTAAGGTTTAGGAAAAACAGTTATGCCAAAACAGTTATACCACACGCTTTATTAACACGATTACTCCACGAAAGGGTGCTTTTAAATATGATGCCTATTTTGGTTCTCATATTTAATCGGAGTATCATCGATGAAAATGTTTGGCAGGTGTGCTGTTTCCAGGGCTTTTTTATGTATAACAATGCATTTAGATTTGGACGGGTTTAATACAAGCCTATTTTCCACAGCCCACAAGTCTATTTTTGATAGACCGCTATAACAAACATTGATATTATCGGAAATTTTTCGATTATGGAATACTCAAACGACTAACATATATCTGGACATCATCTGCGTAAATATGGACTTTACAATTTGACCAATTACTTGGAAGATTATTAACGAATCTAACAAACAACAACCTCGCGTGAAATTGAGAAAATTCGAAGAGGAATATCCTGATTCCAGGACTCATAACCTATCTGTTAAGTAGGTCTTAGGAAGTTTAGAATTATAAATATTATTGAGTTTTGTACAAAGAACATCATGATTCACGGTGTCAAAAGCCTCGCTGTGATCAAGGAGCGTCAAGAAGACAACATTGCTGTAATCCAGCTCTTTTCTAACTTCATCAGCTGTGTTTACATTTTCTGTTGTGCAGCTTCTTTTCCTTTTAAATCCTGATTGCACTTCAGTTAAGAGTGAATTGCTATTAATTCTTGAAATTGTGTGAATAATCCGCCCAAATGCTTTTGTCAAGAATGGGAAAATGGAAAGTGGCCTGAACTCATCGCTTGATTTGTGTATTAGCAAGATATTTGTTTTCTTTTTCCATATTTCAGGAAAAGATGAAGTGGTGAGGACTGTGTTAAATATGTGTGTGTAAAAAGCTCGAGCAGACAAAGCAGAACAAACTTTCAAAATGTTGGATTAAGGTCATCGAGGCCAACTGCATTTAATTTGATCTTAAGAATACTTTCTAGCTCATCACAAGAGCTGCCACAAACAAGTCTAAGACTATTATCACAGTAGGGTACGGAATTCAGGTAAATGTTGCAAGAAGCTACAGTGGAGTGAGTAAATCAAAACAAAACCACATAGTTTATTGTGTTCTTGGGTCGAAACATAGAGTAGAGAAATTTGCCAAGAAAATCTTGGTTAGAAAAGTAATCCCCTTCATTCTTGAACAGTGGATAGCGGTAAAGTTTCATAAGCCCCATTTTAAATCCCATTGACCGATCCAGCTTTGATTTAACTGCTTGGGAATTCCAAAGCAACATAATTGCAAAACCAGACACCAGAACAGAAACTTTTCATGATATCCGCGCAACTGTTCTTCATAAGTGCGCTTTCCAGACTTTTCAAATGGGAGCGTTCGTTTGAAGTAACGTAGTGTGACCAAGTGCTTGGAAATAAAATTGTACCATAAATTAGAAAAAAGGGTTCATTAAGTCAAAAACAGCGTTCATGTTTTATGTTCAAAGAGGAGTCCGTTTGGACTGCAGGATAAAGGATAACGTTAGAGAAGCAATAAGGATGATTGTATTGCAAAAGCAAGCTGAAGAATCAAAAAACAACTACTTCCTGACTGATTACTGTATCTAATTGGTTTTGATCTGCCGGAATTCAGCTTGTAAAAAATGTTTTGTGGTAACAAAGCTTGAAAATGGAACACTCAAATGGCCAATTTCATGGCTTATGTAATCTTAGCAATATAAAAAAGATAGTTACATTGCTTAACCTCTTCAGTCTCTCCTGTGGTCAGCATTTAATGGATATCTCAGCATCTGCTTATCAATCAATTTGCGGCTATTCTGCCGAATGGCATAATCAGGCTCGACAATGCTTTCCCATATCCTCGAGGACGCAAAGATGTGATCGTGATCATAATTGGGACTTAGTTTTGAAAAAATGTATTACCCGTTGTGGTCCCTATGCAAAATGGGATCGTTTGGTCAACAGATGTGAACCCCATCAGATTTGTGGTCCTTATCAAAAATGGAATTCACTTAAAAGGAAATGTGTGGTAGATCATTTTGTACTTGGTAGACTTATAATCGATCCCTCTGATGGATATTAAGTACTTTGAGCTCAGACTTCTTTAAATTAATTTTTAGTTTTATACAGCGAGATTGAATTTATGCTAAACAGAAATGTGAAATGCAAAATATGGAACGTATTATGGGGTTAAAAAATACAATCAGGAGCTGACAAGTTCAAAGCGCAATAAAATACAAAAGGGCAACCCACTTTGGGTTTTTAAGCTCTTTTGATCTCGACGCGATCAGCTCTTTAGAGTTGCTTTTGCGGTAAAAAACGTAAACACGGAAACCCAAAAGTTATTCAGGCTTATAGTATGCCAGTCCCGAAAAGGATTTCCCTCAAGTCGACAAGAAACTTGATTAACTTGTGGCATTTGACAGGACCAGACTATGAGATTTTTAATCCCTGTGCTATTTCTACCTTCTTGGATGACATTTGTTTAATACATCGTAGGTAGTTTAACCTTTTCAAGTGTGAACTGCCCTACTTCTTTAGCTATCTGAATTCGCTGACATACATATATTTGCTCTCCCGTTGGCTCAAATTTATTCGCAGGCAATTGTGCGTATGTGTTGTGCGAAAATTAATTAGCTAACAAATTGTATTGTACTTTAATAAAACAAAACAGGTGGAATGTATTGTGCAAGAACAATAACAGAACAAAGGCACAATCAACAATTATAATTCGTTTTCAGAATTCAACTAATCATATTAGAATCAAAATTAAGAAACTTAAGCGACACGTTAGGATTATATAATGTGACAACTTTATTTGAAAGACTGTAAAAAAGAGGATGCTATATTTTGCACTAGATTGCTTAAGGCTATAAATACAAATAAGTGAACAAAATTGTATGTATAGGTAGAACAAATATATTAACCTTCATCTGATGGATTTCTGGGCTTACCATATATTTAAGCATGCTGCTATATCTGGTCCGCTCTGTTAAGTTATTGGACAAGAAATGCGCCTTATTTGATCCATTAGAAATCTTACATAATTTGGCGTTCTCAGCCAGATACAATATCGCATAATGCTTATCAGAATTGGAATACAGTTTGTATAAGTCTACACTAAGAAATAGAAGACCAATTTATAAACTAGATTGAAACTCTCTTTTTCGAGAAGATTGAATCTTAAAAAAAGTTTTAAAAAACTTGAAATGAAATTAAAAATCTCAAAGTCAAGACTTTTCGCATCTCAACTTACAACCCTCCTACAGCTTTTTGTGGAGCTTCACCAAAAAACTATTTCCTACGTAGACTCCAAAGCGAAAAAAATGGTGTTTGAACTCGCGACCTCACCGTTCAACGGTCTTAGCATTTCTCACATCGGGCAGAGAGGTTTTCCTTAGTTTCGCCGGAGCGTCTAGCATTTTCCTGATAGCCCAGTGAAGTTAAGTTGTTATGCGAACTCGTCTTCATTCCTCCGGGGCACATTGGGCCAGATTTCAGTTTGGGCGGAATAAATTCGAAAAATGAAGATTGACAATTGCAATTTGGCACATTTGATAGATATTAAGTGTATAATAATTAGGCAAAGTTGTACAACAATCCGACCACGCCCCCCCTTACCGCCCACAATAGATTAAAGCGCTCTTCTGGTGTGGGCTGCTGAATTTAACCTGGTTTCTTCTGGAAATGATTTTGTAATTCTGTTTTTTGTATTTGGTTTTACTATTCATTACAAAAAATACAAAATTAAAAGTGTGCAAATGGGAGGGCTGCTTAAAAAGTTATCGGCCTCCAAAAAATGGTTTTCTAAATAAAGGTTTGCTGCAAATATCAAGAGAATTTGCGCAAAGCCGCAAAAGACGCAAAAAGCATTGATAACACGATGAGAAATACACTTTAAGGTCAAACTCTACATATTTACTTTTTGTCAGAAATTGTCAGAAAGTTCTTTTTTACTCCACAATTCACGGGCACGTTGGTTATTTTTTTTCTATATAAGGGCATAACAAAACGGTAAACAGCAACAACATTTAACAAGAACAACACACAATTTGTTTCAGTATTCACATTCTTCTTTGCCTTTAATTTCCATATTTTACATTTTTTTAACAACAGGTGATAATTTGGCACAAGCTTAAAGTTGAGTGACCGTTTCTCGTTTTTATAACACAACAAGCAGCTGGCCGAACACTTGACTTTGCAACCCTGCTAAAAATCCAGGGCAGCACTGATATCAAAACGATTAGTGGATTTAATATGCCTAATGTATGCTCTTTAAGAATATTTGATTAAGATCACGACTTGTTTCCATACAAATTTTGAATTTATGCCGCCCAAACTGAAATCTGGCCCAATGTGCGGGGTACAGAGTTCGAACCCCAGATGGCGAAGGTATAAAAATTGAAATTTTAAGAAGGAACAGAAAAATGTAGCATAAATAAAAAAAAATAAAATAAAATGTATTTAAGTTTTGTCTTTTCTTTTTCGTACTAAAAATTAAATTCTTTCAACTTGAAGTCGAATAAAAACGATCTTTATCCAAGATTGCGAGAATAAGATTTTATATCGGATAAGACATTCCCTGCTTTGTACATTTTTGTTACCGTTTCGTCCCGGTCTCGGGACTATAATCTAGGTTTTAGTATGACTCTTTTCTCAGTGTACCTATAAAATAGCACAAGTTTACAAAACTAAGGCATCTTTTACACCAGAAAAGATAGCAAACGCTGAATAGCAATCAAGAAAAATCAAAACCAAAGTTTGGTTCTGGTTTTGAGGTACCATTATATTGACCTATACTTGAAACATATGAATTTTTCTGAGTAATTTATTTTTTTCCTTAGCTCAAAAAATTCTCAAAACTTATCTGCCTATCGAAACATTTTGCGAAACTAACTAGCTAATAGACAGTTTTGCTTCGCCAGTTTTGATTATCCGTGACTTCATGCAAATGAAGACTAAGCTCACAATTGTAAAAACATACCTTATTCCGGCATTGTTCCATAGGATTGAAGTGACGCTGTAATATTCCCGCTTAATAAGAAGCCCACTGAACAAATCTCTTTAGATAAATTTGCGAACATTAACAGCCTAACTCTACGAATTCTGCAATTTCTTTATGCGTGATCCATATACGCTAGGCAATCGCTAAGCGCGAAACAACAACATATGCACCCTAAGCGTATATACCGAGTGCACGCCCCGAAGAACAAACAATCTTATAACCGTGCGAAAAGGGGATCTCGTGCAGCGATAATCACTTCTTTGAGTAACGATCATCGTCGAAGAGTCGCTCACTTACTGCAATACTGTCGTGACTTACAAAACATGATTTTTGAGTGAATGATGCATAAATATTCGCTATATTGTGAAAATTCTTCATATCGCCGTCTTTTATAATCTTCAAGTGAGATGAGAGTATTTCTGAATATAATTTAAAAGGATCTTTTTCAAGTTCCAGCAAAAGGGACATTCCCAGCTGTGCTGCACACGATGTTTTGCGAAGATCCTTCGGTTTACTGTCAAAACATCATATTAAAGAATTTTTAAAGTTTTAAATAGATTGATTCAAAACTAGAACAACTATTTTCGCTTGGCAAAACCCATTGAGATCTTAAAGAGCGTTTTCCTCAAAATGGATTATTGAGAGTTATGGAAGTGTTGAAGTAAGTGAGCGATCACCTCTCTCTTAAGCACACTCATAGAGAAGATTCGTTCTATTTGCTTTGAAATCTTACTGCAAAAACAAGATAATTCACATACGTGTACATACATTTGGTTCCCTCCCCACCTCCCGTTCAATCACTTCCAACTTATTTGGCTCTGTTCACATATTGATTCTCAGTGTGTGTGCACTTGTGCAAACACTTTGGTGACTTAATTTGTATTTATTTAATTATTTTTAAATTACCATTTTAATTGATTTACACCAGCAACAACATCGTTTTGCCATTTTCATCCGGAATGGACATGGGTGTCATCAAAATGGGTAACCCAAATTCTTAACGATAAAAAAAGACGAAATAAGGGAAATTAAATTCATTGCGGCATGTAAATCATTGTCAATTTAATTGAAAAGATTAAATATTAAAAATATCAATATTTAATTGATTACAACGCAGCAGAGGCAGCTCAGCTGCATTAATTTGAGGTGCTGTTACTATTTTTTCAGCTGTTTTTTTCATTTCGGTCTTGTTGTTATGGTAAATAAAGAGGCGGTTCCCTGACATGCATAATAAATTCCCACTGATAGGAGGAAAATTGATACACTTTGGCTGTGTAAGTGAGTTTACTGATGGGTGCCATACGATTCGGTTAATGAAAATGAATTCGGTATGCAATTAAGTGCAGTACAAGTTAATATCGGTTGGATGGAGTTTTTGAGGCTGACATTTTGATCAAACATTTATATTGAGTTTCTTTTTTTTAAATTGATTGACGAAGAAGAATATATATTATATATGTATTCAATGAAAGTGGCCAAACAGATGTGGCCCACTGTATAGATTCGACTTTGACAGATTGAATTTGAAATGTTAAAGCTGAGATGTTGAATAAAGGCTCCAGCCTGGTCTCCTATTTTGTTTGAAGAGATTCATCTTCATGATTTTGCTTTCCATTTCTCATGTTTCCTTTATACAATTTCACTTTATTTTCCCCGATTATATTGTTTCTTTATATTGAGTTTACTGGGTCATCTAATGTTGGTTTTATGTCCTTTGTTGTTTTCTCTCGCACGTACTACTTGTGTGTCTACTTAAATTTGGTGGCCATTTGCCTTTGTTTATTTGACACACACACACACAAAAGGGAAACGGCAGACAATACGCTTAAAGAGTTGTCAGTTGATGTGACAGACAGCAGGGAACCAACCCACAGAACAAAAAATAAAGTTATGAATTATTAAAAATGCTTTCAAGCTTTCAGCTGGTTAAATTAAGGGATAAGTGCAAGACACAAACATATATATATATTGATATGAAATTTTCATGAGATCAGACCGTGCAGATAATGTGCATGCCCTTGATTAGATTTCACGTAAATACTTGGGGCCAAAAACGGAACCGCATCATAAAACAGCCCAAGAAAAATCAAATAAATATACATATAATAATGCGGTTAAGGGCGAAAGTATGCCACAAGCTGCCTTCTATTCTGGGTTTTGTTTGTTTAAATTGGTATAAACGCGGCACGCGCTGGGACATATGCCCCCCCCCCCCCCCCCCCCCCCGTCGAAATAAAAAACACACAAGAAACAGCAAGAGGTGAGGCGGTGAGGCCAAGCAGCTTTGCTTTTTTGGGTTCTTTTTTTTCGACTGATTTCGCTTGGTGCAAAACCTCATAATGCTTGTCAAAGGACGAGCACAACACACGGGCGGCAACCTTGAATGGGGAACAAGTTTTTCTCTTAGAGCCCGCACCTCTGGGAGCTGTGCTGTTTAATTAATTAAAGGTGTTAAAACAAAATAAAGACTCGCACTTAGGAAATGGCTTGGTTTTTCACATTTTAAGGTGTGTTTGTGTCTGTGTGAAAAGTTGGGGGCGGGTAAGCATTCACATGTTTATGTTTTTTTGCTAAGGTAAGGTGATTCTAATTTGGCTTTGCAGTTTGTTATTGAAGCTTAGTGAAAAAAAAGAAACCCACTTACTAAAGGAATAAAGGATATAAAAGATTTTGCTAAGATAAATGCTGTTTGCAAATAAGCACTTTTCTGGTGTGGGTAAGTTGTCTTTAAGGGAAAAACTTTGAGGCAAGGTTGTTTAGAAACTGATTAAAGTACTGATAAACAGATTTGCAAATTTCGGCTTAAGCCTTTCGATTGAATGTCTAATAAATATTGAATACAATCTTAGAATTTATGATATGTCCCATGAGAGGATGCTTTAATTTGCATAAAGATGTGAGAAATTTTGTCTATGTCTGTATTTAAGCGCTTTATTTTTTAGTCTCTCAGTTTTTCTCTGCAAGCCACAATAGTATCTGGATTTATTTATTCAATTTAATTTATTTTACAGACCCTGGGCAGATGCCTTACAGAAGTTGTGCTGGCACATATATCAAGAAACCTTTTTTATTTATTTATTTATTTACAGCTTAACAATGTTCTGTCTAACTGCTTAAAAACGACAGTAAATTAATTTTTTATTACAAACAAGGAGTGAGAGTAAATGGTATGTGTAGTACTAATTATAGCTAAGACAAAGGTTTCGGAAGGGTTCGTGGTGAGCGGAGTTGGTCAGGCAAGGCTGAAGAAAAATTGTTTAACTTTTTTATACTCTGTGCCAAAAGTTAATTTATTCAAAGCATCTCCGACTCCAAAATGTACAAAAATACTTATGATCTGCATTAGTAGTCGGGTCGTCCATATGAACAAACAGATCTCAGAGGCAATTGAAATACATCGAATTCAACACGAAAGGCACAATATTTTGCCATTCGACTTTATAGTCGCGTGACAGTGCGTCAAAACACAGTTAAAAATTTAGCCATATGTTAAGCAGGGTGGAGCAGATGACTCGACCGTCGTTACTTTAGAATGGCGACGACGTGCGCTTAATACATATTCGTGGTTTTAGAGCTTCATATGTGTTTTTCTCCTCTTCCTATTCAGACCTACAAACCGAGAGATTTTTGCAATCGCTGATGGGGAGCAATAAAAGGTGTAATTAAATCTGTAAGATAAATGTACAAGGTATTGACTAACCAAAATGATTGTGTGCGGCACATACCGTGATTTGCATGCTTTTCAAATAAGAGAGTTTTTTTTTCGACTGACTGATCATTGTTCAGCATTCAGGATTCACGAAAAATTTATGACCTTAAGCCATGGATGAGCGCTTAATAATATCTTTAATCAAATTTACTATTAGCCCCAACAATATTTTATTTTGAGCATTAAGAGTATACGGGAAGGTACTAGACAACTATAAAGTTGTGCAAAAAAGCGTACGCCTTAAAATTTAAAAAATAATCACAATAGATTTTATTTCTATTTTGAATATAGACTTCTATAGACTTATAACTCCTAGGCCCATTTTCTCCATGTCCGGTTAGTCAAACTGACCGACAGGGTAACAGAATTTGAGTGTCTCATGAAGTGTTTGGCCTTACCAAAGCATCACACTTAACCGCAAACTCAATCTTTGGTCAAAGTTAACCGGTGGTTTAACACTGTTGGATCAGGGATGCAAACCACTTGAAAATAAGCACTGGTTCGACTTAGTGGTTCACACAGTTTCTGAACCGCCGGTTCGGTTCGGTTCACCACGTGGTTTATGGAGGAGAACAGAACCGAAACCGCACATTATGAAATATTATGATTTCTGTCGTAAAGTGACCGTTCGAACGTATGCATGACATGCATCTTACACACCATATTTATCATATTTTATGAGAAAATACTCTCTTGGCTAAGATTGAGGTAAAGGAATACTACAGAAAGTTTAAAAATATGTCAGATTGATGTCAGGTATATAAAGAGATCGGCAGGAAATCGCAGAAGGTGTACAATTTTTGTCAGGTCATCCTTAAAAGTTGTAGAGAGTCGATCAAAATGTCGGATAAAAATTATCTTAGGCAAGCGATTCAAATTCGCAAATTAACAAGTATCATCGGCTAGAGGAAAGCGATTGACGTCTTAAAATTCTTCAGACAGCTGAACCGCACCGAACCTTGTTTACTTGTGGTTTTCGGTTCGGCTCAGCAATTCTGAAAGTCAGCCGGCTCGGTGTGCGGTTCGGCTCACCAGTTATGATTGGAGATCAATTGCTATTCGATTTTATGTGACAATTATTGTTAACAGGAATCAGGCATTGTTGTCAGAGAGCAATCTTATGGTGGCACTGCGTTCTTATGCAAGTGACAGTGCTCTTATCACTCCGGGTGACTTCTTTGAAGTTAGCTTTCCTTTAATATGCCGTGCAGGTAAACAAGTGTCCCCATCTATTGCATTTTAGCCAACGCTATCAATTTTACACATCTTATCGCAAGAAAATTGCCAGGAACATTTAAAAGCTTTAATAAAACCATAGCAAAAATATCTTATTTGTTGACAGTGCATGGTCACACTGCTGGAGCGAATGAATTTGATCGACATTGGGTTAAACTGTTGTTGAGAAAACCCAATGACCTAACCAATAGTCATCTCGCGTAACATATATAGTATGACTGACGCTTGGCTAACCGGAACTTTTGAGGAATTGGCCCCATAATTGGTTTCAAGATAATGTAAAAAAATCCTAGGCATTCGCACAGAACAAAAACAGGAGTTGTTTTCGGGGGCAACAATTTAACCGACGATAATATTGACTTTAGATGCAATCTTTCAATGTGGCTAGTTTTAGAATTTTGTTCATTTGTGTTCCCTGAAAATGGACTTATTTTTACACAAAAATGGTTTATACTTTTTTTCAAATTTAATTTTTAACATGAATGCATGCATTTTGCATATTGAATGCATATTAAAAACTTGCAGCTAACAGAAATCACATAGTTTGTTATGGTTTACATAGCAAAGATTTTTAGCTCTTTGTAAGAAAGATTTGAGAGAACAAAATTAAATGAAAATAAAAGGAAAATGGTGCTTGCGTTACTTTGCACTCAAAAATCTCAAACTGCGTAATGAATAAATGTAACTTTAGTTCAATTTGATTGTTTCTCGACTAAAATATGCCGAAACAAAGTTTTTTTAAGTGTTTTAAATTGGTTGGTCTAGGTGGACCATTCGGTGCCATATTCTTAATTAGTCTTAGTGTGGTAGGAGCCAATTTGTTTTAATATTAAAACATCCTCAAAGGAAGTTGGTTCCTAAATCTTTTAGATATTCGGGCGCCTTTACGCTGTATTGGAACCAGCTGTGAAGTGCCTTCCGAACTAGGTGATAAACTGTGGAGTGCTTTGTCTGGTAAGAACATTTTTTTAAGGCACACAAGCTAAGAGTCAACAAATAAGTATTATGTTTTATTCATTTTCCAATTTGTTATTGGTACTTCTTTCATTCGAAAAAAACTCATACCACAAAATCGTATCAATACTTTTTCACATTTCTTACCTTTTATTTGCAGTTGGTTATTTGAGCCTGTGAGTTTTATCCTCTCCTTTGTCCCTCCCCTCGTCCAATGTCTCTTACAACGTGCAATTCTCACAAATATTTTGTGCAAACATTTTATTTAATTTTATGCTTGACTGCGATTACATTTCATAATTGTTTGCAATTTATTTGGTTTCACGAGAAGAAATCTTTTAATTGGTTTTGACCAATCACTTAAAATATACTTTCGACTTTTGCTTACAAACTTTTCACACTGCCAACGAAGATCGAGAAGCAAATCGATTGAAAATTCAATTTGACTTTGACGCTGAATGGGCGGTCTTTTGTTTGAAATTGTCTCTTGAACTTTCGCTCAACTTTAAATTCTTTGCGGCATCCGAGAGATACGAAAGTTTCATTCAATTTAATTATAGAACGGGCCACGCGTCTAGACCCCTTGACGTTAGAAACAGAACTGAACGGCTCGAGCATACGTCGGCGTTCGTTTGTCGGCCGTCCTTAAACTTCAATGAACACGAGGCGGGCGCTCGGTTTTGTCGAGCCGAGGCGACTTTCCTACAAATAGAAATACGCGTGTTGCTCTTGCGGCGTCGGTTAAGCAGCGTGCGCGTTCTCTTAAATGCCAAACTGTTGATTCTTCATATGGACGAAGCACCAATTTGCCAGCCAGTCGTCTTGAGGATGAGTTGTACGAGTTTTGTTTTTCAGTCTTTAATGTGAGGAAACTCCTCATCCTCATCATCTTTCTCGTCGTCGTCAGAACAATACATTAGACATTCATAGAAGTCTGATGACAATTGTACTGCATTGTCTTGCTTGTTATGCTCCTTTTTGCTGTTATGTCCATGAGTTAGCAATAATTTCATGTTCTGCCAGCTAAAGGAAAAACATGTAATAAAGGGGATAGATAAATTTTATTTAACTAAAAATTACGTGAACTACTTTTTTGGAGCGGTAATCATTTATCAAGAACCAAATTAATAGTGCGAAAACGTGTTTCTACCAGAGACCATAACTGTTAGCATATTTATTTGAAGTGCGATTAAAGAAATATTTTAAAATTTAAATTTTCATATCAAAAATATGCAAAAAGATCTTTTTAAAAATTAACTAAACTGAAATATTTTTTAACCAACATTTTGTACATAAGAATGCCACATAAGAACATAAGAATGCCATCCTTCCAGTAGGTATTGCTTTACTCTTGCGATATCGCATTGCAGCCAAATTCTTATATTCCCTTGGGATGAAGGGATACTTCTGGCGGACTGGAAAAGTTCGCTTTTGAGAGATAAGAAAGCGATTCTTCCTAGAGATAAGAAATGGTTTCGCTTCCAAGAGTTTGGCAATCGTGTCTCGATGGAGTTGTTAAAATGAACGAGTTATATTAATTTTTGTTCTGAACTTCAATCTACTCTGGCACTTGAACTCGGGACCCTACAACTAAAGAAAATTCTAAAGACGTCAAAATCAGTCGCTTAAAGTAAGCTTAAATATAATTTAATCTACCTTCAGCCTAAAAGTAATCGACTAAATATTTCTTCCATAAAGCATAGATTATACGAATTATAGTATTTAAGTTGGAGTACCGTGGTATTGCAATATAAAAGGAGCGTCTGAAAATAGGTGTTTTAATGTATTTTCGGTTACACTCAGGGAAATATAGCATGGTAAAACCTAACATAAAACCTCCCATTACAAAGAAATTTGAGTTAAGGGGTTGGCTGGCAAAAATTTTAATTAAAAAAAAAAGTTTTTAACTATTTCCATGTTAAATTTAACTATTGCCAATATTAAATTTGAAGTGTGCCCTCTTTATATATACGAATTCCATATTTAACGCTAAATCAATGGTGAAAATATTCAAGTCAAAGTGTAAATATTAAAATATCAGTGTATTTTTCCCTGAGTGTAAGTCAAAGTATTTATAAATAGTTTAGAAGAATACAATGGCCATTGGAAACAGCCAAAAGCTTAAACTCACAATGGCTCAACTGGAATTACGAACGACCAGGAAAAGTTACCTTAAATTTAAATGAGGAAAGTGCCTTAAGAACAAATGCCTGAAAATATGTATTTAAGTCAAACTTATTATTTCCATATCACTCCGAAAATCTAAGATATTTATTTACTAGTTTTCAATGCTTCTCCATAATTCTGCCAAATTTGGTCGAATTTGGACATCTATATAGTATAGCTGCCATTGAAAAATAAGGTTAGAAAAATAGTCTTAGTAAGAAAAAACTTTTCTGTTTTCAATGTAAACCTCTTTAAAATTGGCATATTTTTATTTTATAAGCTTTCACGCAATTCACACAATCGGTCAAAATCGGATGACTATAGGTTAAAGCTGCCATACGAATGATCGGTCGAGAAACTAGTTTTAGTGAGAAAAACTATTTTGTTTTTAAAGAAAACGCCTCCAAACTTTGCAGTCCTTAGTTTTATATGCATTCCCATAATTTCATCAAGTTTGGTTGAAATCGGACATCTATATAGTATAGCTGTCATACAAAAGTAGAGTCAGAAAAGTACACCCAGAAAAAAGTAGAACGATTAACTTAAGAACAAACACTCTTGAAAAAGAATTATTCGTTCGTGAATTTTCAAGAATTTTGCTCTTGAAATCGAGCTAAATTCGATCTCACCTTGGTGCTTTTAGGCGAGGGGAGTGAGGTAAGAAAACTGAGAGAGGAGAGCAAGCACATTTGAGAGAATAGCGTTGAGTCTGCTCCATGATGTAACAAGAGAGGTGAGGTGGCATCAGTGTGAGTTCTCTGCAAAGTACCTTCACGTTCAGTGCTGCTCGTACCTTTGAAGCGTAAGCTTCTGGCAAAAGTACGCATCACACTCATAACGCCCCACCTTGTATTGTTGCATCATGGTCTGCTCCTACAGTTTTGTATTTTATGTGAGAGCGGTGTGTGGGGAAGCTATTTTTGCACTCATTTTGCTTTGGAATTCCCAACCAGTTATGCCATTGCTGGCATGGAGAGACCCCTGTTCGACTGGCAGTTGGAAGACAAAGACTGATTCTGTCCGTCCGTCTGTCTGTCCGTATGAACGCACAGATTTCAGAGATGGTAAGAGATAGAGGTTTGACATGTATGGGACATATGCTTCTTATGTCTGCAGGCAGATCAAGTTTATTTTCAATTTTGGCCACGCCCCCTCCCGCCCCCGCAATATGGAAAAAACGTCATATCTCCCACAGATTTGAAGATAGATAGCTTGTTCCTTCTGGACATATTTAGTTATTAGGATAACTTATCGATCCGCCAAAGGAAAGAAGAAGATCGGATGAACGGTTTTCGAGTTATGATCAAAAGACAAATTTCTTGGTACAGAGTATGTTATAGTCGGGCTTGACCGACTTTCTTTCTTGTTCTGGTTAGATTTATGTATTAATTTCCCAATCTGGAAGTTTTCTCTTTGGCATAACTTAAAATGTGTACCCAACTTCAGCTGTTTGCTGTCCATTCGATTGCCCTTCTGCAGTTTTTCTATTGTCAACATTCTTCCTATTATTGTGTTTGCCACTCTCCAGTGCCAATTAAAGTTTTAATAGTCGCATGTCACAGCAAATTATCCTTCCTGCAAAGCACACACATGTGTTACACCAACAACAAATGCCGAGAACTCTGAATAAGCAAATGACAAACTGTGTCGGTTGCAAGTCAAAATAGACTCAAGTGCCCTTGCTGCCTGCTAGTGGAAAACTTTACACGACACGGAAATAAGCAGACAGTCATCAAGAGACTCACATGGACAGAGATAGGGACAGCAACAGCAACAGCGCCAGCGACATGGAGAGAGAAAGGGAGCGAATCTCAGGACTGTTATTCTTCATAAACATGGACTTAAGTTGGACATGTCATAAGTGTGATTCATATGTGGCTCGTTATTACCAACTCAAATGGACAGCCGGCCTGCTGGGTTGAGTGGCCACCCTTAATGTTTATGTGGGTCACCTCAATTTACATATTTAATTCCGCTGCTTCTTCTACATCAAAAGCACACAAAAATTTGGATCCAAATTACGAGTACAAAAGGCCAAAACCGAAAAAGAAATTGAAATAACTGACAGTTCGATTTGTAATACATTTTTGGGGTTACCATTTTCCGTCTACCATTTGTTATTAACAGTTCAGTTGGCATCGGGCAGAAAATAACGAAATTATATGTGGAGAACTACAGACACAAAAATTTGCCACTGTTGAGAGTTGAATGTGATAAAAATATGCAAATGGGAAACTCATTTTAGGAATTTTTTCTTGGCAAATAAAGGATTCCTTGAAAGAGACATTTCTTTATTCTGTAAAAATAGTTTAAGCTTTTGCAGAAAATTTGAAGGCGAGAAGCGCTGCTTGTGGCTTTAGCGCCATAAAGGTCGGGACTAAATGTACAAGAAAGGTCGGAACATTTTAGTATCAACTAAATGAAGACATGAGAGGAATCGTAATTTTGCGTTTTACCGATTGGAAACTTTGCAGACGTTGTAAAAAACATAGTCTTCCTTAATAAATTTATCCAATTTTTCAAGTAGCCTTTAAAACGTCTCTTGTCAAGTTTTAAAAACGTATATTTAATTGTCATCTTCCACAAATAGGTCATTGCTGAATAAACTTGGTCTGGTGGTAATTGCATGTAAATACAAAAACAATAATGGAAAATCAACATATTCCATTTTTGACTAAAAACTGATATTAGTCATTTTCACTTTTAATTTGACTAATTTCAGCTAAGCTCAATATGATAATCAACTATTCCGAATCTCTGATTTTGAAGTGCAGACACTTTGACTTTATGAGTAGTAAGTTTAACTACAATGCCGCTTCTGATTTCAGAGGTCTATCACAAATGTTGGCCTTTAAAAATCAAAAGTGCGGGTCTTTTTTTGCAAGTAATTCCTGCAAAACTGGCACCGACAGTCATTCGCGATCGCCCAGTCGGCTAAATGGGCAATCCAATCGTGTCAAGTCAAAGCCCAGCAGAGTAAGTAAAAAGTTAACAAGTTCAATTTCCATTATTCGATGTTTTTCAGAAGCTTTTATTCTGCTCAGTAGTTTTTATTTGTATAAATATTGAATTTTTCATAGCATTGAAAAGAAAATTTTTTGAAGTCAAAAGTGAAAAACTTAGAAATCAAACGTGCAGACCTTTTGTATTTAAATGAAAAAGCACATGGATCATAAACCACTACTGACAGCGGCATTTCCAAGCTGTCCGCAATTCCAAAAGTTGAATTGCTCATATCTTCTCAATTACTAGATCATTACCGATCATTCCTATGGCAGCTATAACCTATAGTCATCCGATTTTAACAAAAATTTTAAGAATTGTGTGACAGCTAATAAAATGAATATATGCCAATTTTAAAGAGGTTTACACTGAAAACAAAATAGGTTTTTCCCACTAAGACTATTCTTCTAACCCTACTTTTGTATAGCAGCTATACTATATAGATGTCCGATTTCGACCAAACTTTGCAGAATCGTGGACAAGCATTACAAACTAGTAAATTCGGAGTTTGGAGACGTTTGCATTAAACACAAAAAAGTTTTTGTCACTAGAACTAGATTTTCGACCGATTGTGGCAGCTATATGTTATAGACAACCGATCCGGCAGTCCGGTTCCGACAAATGTGCAGCGTATTTGTACCAGAAGACTTCGTGCAAAGTTTGGTAGCGATAGCTTTAAATGTGACGAAGGAGATAGTATAGAAACAGAGGGACAGACGGACATGGCTAAATCAACTGAGCTCGTCATGCTGATCAAGAATATATATACTTAAAGTGGTCGGAAATGCTTCCTTCTATGCGTTACAAAGATCTGGACAATATCAATATGCCCTCTGCAAGGGTATGAAACCTTAGAATCAGGGATGCAAACCACTCGAAAATAAGTACTGGTTCGGTTTAGTGGTTCACACAGTTTATGAACCGCTTGTTCGGTTCATTACATGGATTTTGGAGCTTACTAAAATGTGACTTTTCGAACACTTTTGAAATTTAGTTCTGATACACCATTTGAATATCTATAAAATCTTAAGAAGAATGTTCAAAGTTTATAGTGTGGTACTTGCAGGGTTCGTCTATAAGTTCCTAGAGGAATGCCCTTGGAAAAGTGAGAATGTCGCCAAGAAAAGAATACGTACCATGCATCTTAATTACCATATATATCATATCCCTTAAGTTAGGCTTAGACCTGAATCAAGCAGAATCAGACCTTAAATTGAAGGGCTGGTCCTGAAATCATGGCATCCTTTCTATGAGTTTCAGCCATGGATTTTTACACTAACATGTGCTACTACGTCATGAGCTTAGTTGATTTTAGGCATGATTTCACTACTGAACTCATGGATGAGTTTCATGGGAAGTACTAAAATATGCTTGAATTCAGGCATTAAATTCAGTAATTCCTACGTTGAATTAAGGTAAAGAAGTTCTACAGAAAATTGAAAATATTGTCTACTAGAGGAAAAATACAGATTGATGACAGGTAAATTAGAAAATCGGCGGGCAACTGCAGAAGACTTACAGTTTTACATTTACAAATTCCCAAATTAATATAAATCGTTGGCTAGAGAAAAGCGATTCCCGTTATAACTCGTCAGAGAACTGAACCGCACCGAACCGATTTTATTTGTGGTTTTCGGTTCGGTTCAGCAATTCTGAAAGGAAGCCGGTTCGGTTCACCATCCAATATACGCAACCGAATTCCTTTACAATTTGAGTAGTTTTTAGGTCGAAAGAGATTATTAGAACACATAGGACTAACACATAAATTAACTTCTAATATTTAGTAATGTTTGGTATTTAAATAAAGGTATTGCTTTGTGCTATATAAATATTGTGTCCGGAATAGACTAAGCCCGGGCTCGACCCAAAACCTTCTAACAAAAACATCGGAACTAAAATTTTGGAGCCATAACCATTTGGTTCAAACCAGCATTCCGGAGATGCAAAAAAAAGTGTGGGTTTGCAACCCTGGTTGTGAAGAAAACAGTTTCAAAGCTTTCGATTCCGGAAATCATGCGCTCCTTAATCACAATTCGTACATGCTTGATTGATATCCTAAGTTACTCAATGGGTGTTCTTGGCTTTATCAAAAGATGGTCCATGGAATTAAATTACCCCTATGAAACCAAACAATTATACTTTTCACAGTTTTTAATTTCGCTTTCTGCGGCCTAAATTAGGATTCTTTTCGGCACCTTCCATACTACCATAGACTTTCATCCCTCAATAATCGTATGATTTACCATAGTGTACTTTTCCTTCATAAGCATCCGCAGGTGAGATAGACTCAAGACCACTGATTAGCCTAAAAGGTTGCGGTCCGGTGGAAATAACTTCCGCAGGTGTAACAAGAAACTATGCTCCGATCTATTTGCATTTTTGCCTTACGAACTACGTACGAATCGTTAACCCCTTAACATCTTTTGTAGAGAACCTCGACTTTGGCCCTTTAGAGCAGTGTATAGTCAATGGTTCTTTTAGTGTCTTTTTTATTACCATCTCTTTTCTGTAAACGTTTTGTTAACTTCGTACTCAGCTAGATTTTGTTTTTTTTTTTTTTGTTAGAAAAGTGGCATTTATTAACTAACCTTTAACTGGCCGCCTATACCAGTGTGTAGTATTATGTGTTAACAGTACTTGATAGTGTCAATTTGGGCTTACCGATAACTCAGCAAGATTTTGCAAAAATTTTGTTACCAAATTTGAATTCTTAAACTTGACTGAAATTTGTTATTTTGTCTTAATTTGTCTTCATAATAATATCCTTGGAGAATTTCAGCTTTTTATTACCTTTAAAACTATTATCTACTATTTACCCTTCTGCAATTCCGACCTATAAAATCTGAATTGTAATTTTCTGATTATAAGCTCAATTTAAGACTTCGAGGTTATTAGCAATCTGTATGCCAAATTTCATCCGAGTCCGTTCTGCCAATTTTGTGTGATTGAATAACAAACACACAGATATTCAAATTTATAATGTTATTAGAAGACATCGGATTTTGGGTAAAATCACATTTTTAATAGGCTGACACACAAAATGTCTGATTGGATATAAATTTATTTCATGATAAGTAGATTATTTTCAAGCCTCATTCATTTTGCATATTTACATTTCATGGATTTATATGCGCAAAAAAGTAATTTGTGTATTATTCCTAAACTATGCTAATAAAAATGCTACAGAGTACTATTCCAAAAATATTCTTAAATGCAAATCAGTATATTCTTTGTTCAGTATATAAATGCAAATTTTATACCCGTTACTCGTAGAGTAAAATGTATAAACACCTAGATCTCAGAGACTAGAAGAGCTAGAGCAACCAAATTTTAGATGTAAGCTAGTATTGTCTGTAGGCAGATCAAGTTTGTTTCAAATTTTGGCCACGCCCCCTCTCGCCCCCGCAATAAAAAATGTTGAATAACTCCCACAATTTGTATGATATCAAACTCAGATTTTGCAGTGTAGTCTATGTGGCCCATATCCACAATCTCAAAAATTTTTAAAAGGATCGGATAATAAATGGCCGAGTTAAAAAAAATGTTGCATACTTATCCGAGCCGCATGAGGTTATTAAACACTAATTGAACTGAGTAACGGGTATTTTGAAGTCGGGCAGGGCCGACTTTAACTTACGCTCTCGTTCTCTAATTAAGAAGAAGAATTGTTTGGGTAGAAGTAAGATGTTTGGATACAAATCTAAGATACCCAAGTTCAAGTATCAGAAAGTTCTGGCTGAAATTTGTTTCTTGTGTTACATTCTTATTGTTAAGACCTGCATAATTAGGTGGCTACAAATACAATTTTTTCTGTATTGTCACTCAAAATATGAATATTTAAGTGGTAAAATAAGTATGAAGCTTCAGCAGGCTGGATTTCCCGACCCTTCTGGTCAGCAGCTTGAAAATATGAAGTTGGATATCGCCGAAGTATTTAGTTAAAGCTATCTTGTAATTGGTTTCGAAGGTTGGTTATATCAAAGATTTATAGATCCTATGTTTATGTGAAGTGTCTTTGGTTGTATGGAGTGTATTATCTTGCTGGTGCAGAGCCGGTTTCGAATCAGTTTCAAAGTGGACATGGCCCAAAAGTGATTCGGAGCCATATCTCAGCAGTAATTCAGGTTTCGAGCTTGATATTTCGTGAGTAGGTTGGTAATATAGAGTTGAATATTTGACTGGTCCATATATCAAACGTTATTCAACATATGAGACTAATTTTACTATATTTTACGGTGAGATAAAGTTTAACCTATACAATAAAAAATTGGTGTTAGTTGTAGCTCAAGTTCTTAAATAATCAAAAACTTCTTTAAAGCTAGTAGAAATTTGATAATAGTTCCAGAAAGATCTAGAATATGGCGGTCCTATCTTAAATTTTATACAATTTTCTAGAAGGTTATACATATAATGAAATACGACTTTATTGAAGTACTAGCAAAAATCTAGAAGTTCTAGAAAGATGGAGAATGTTCTAGAATGTACTGTTCTTGAAAGTTCTAGAATTTTTGAGAATGTTATTAAACTTTCTAGAAAGTCTTAGAATGTTATAGAAATTTTGAAGAATAGAATATTATTTGTTAAAAATGTTTATTAATTTGTAGGACCCGGGCGACGCAGGGTATTCAGCTGGAACACTAATAACAGTTGAATTCAACTACCTGCATAACTATGTCTAGTCTATTCTATTCTAGTCTCACTGAACTGCGACAAACTACCATTGATGACCGATGGTAAGGAAAAGAATCCGGAGCCGTACAGTACTTCCTTGTGCGTGCAGATCTAGACTATGCGTACCGTGACGTTACGGAATTATTTAATGTAAATATATACTACATATATTAACTATTTTCTTAAATAGGGACTTAAGTCCGACTATAACATACTCTGTACCAACGAAATTATACGCTCAGTATAAATTTTGATGCTGCAGTAGCAGCTGAAAGCAGCAGCGAACAGTCTTTTGATCATAACTCGACAACCGTTCATACGATCTTCGCCATTACTTTGGCGGATCGATAAGTTATCCTGATTGCCAAATATGTACAGAAGGAACGAAACATCTATCTTTAAAACTGTGGGAGATATGACGTTTTTTGTAAATTGCGGGGGCTGGAGGGGGAGTGGCCAAAATTAAAAATAAACTTGATCTGCCTGCAGACATAAAAAGCATATGTCCCATACATGTCAAACCTCTATCTCTTACCATCTCTGAGATCTGTGCGTTCATACGGACAGACAGACGGACATGGCTATATCGACTCGGCAGTTGATGCTGATCAAGAATATATATACTTTATGGGGTCGGAGATGCTTTCTTCTGGCTGTTACATACTTTTGCTCAAACTTAATATACTCTATGTACCTACGGTACAGAGTATAAAAACTGCTTTCGACCTAAGAAATACTTATAATGTTTAGGAATCGGGGCCAGCAGCGGTTTGTGGAACACATGGATGTATTCAAAATATAATTTACTTTTACTGTTAAGTAAAGTTCCCTTATACTCCAGAAAAATGTTAATGTAATGTTAAGCTCTTGTTTATGTGAATCATTGAAGAAGTCTTGGAATCAAGGATTTTAAAAATCCCATGCCATTATAGGTGGCTATTTTGTAAGAACACAGAAAAAAAGGCGGGATTAAATCAAGTTCAACAAGATTGATTTCATCTCCAAATTCGGATTAAAATCTCAAGCTGGATTCGTACTAAATTGAGCTTGATACAAGCTCGAAAGGGTTGAAACAATCCTGAAAAGCGTGTATCAATACTAAAAGGCCACGGTCAATCTTGAACCCGTACTTTAAAGTCAAATAATCCTGACTCGAGATTGAAATCTCTCTCACATATACTATGAGGCTACATTGGTACACACACATGAGCAAAGTGTTTCATTTTTTGTGTCGAATTTTGCTATTATGATGCCTTACAATTCCCAAACAATAGCTTCACTGAAAAAGGGAAATCAATCCTACACCGGATTAAATACAGGGTAATCCTGGATATTCTAGATACGATCCCGCAAAAGATTGATTTCCCTTCCACTTTCTTTTTTTGATCCTAAAAAACAGGATCACTTTAAGACTGCTCCAGGATTACCCTGTTTTCAATCCCGTTTCGGATTGATTTCAGATTTATTTTTTTCTGTGTAATAAAGATAGAACCAGAGGTTTGCAAACAACTAATGACCTCGAGCGGGCCAGAACTTGCTGGTTTGAAAATCAAAAAGGACGTTAATTAAGTAACAAATAAGTTGTGCGAAGCTCATTTTGAGGGAACATAAAGATTCAACAAAGAGATAAAGTCCATCTCTGTAGTTTTTGAAACAATCCTTTTTCGGAGTGTGAGTAGTTTGAATATCAAGGTAAATTTAATCTCCGGCAAACTTGCATCAAGCCAATTTCAAGATCAAATCAAGTACGAATTTCGAGCTTAAGTCAATATCGGGTCTTCTTGAATTGATCCTACTAAGGGATCAAGTCGAGTTCGGATAACAAGCTAAAATCAATCGATTGTGGGTTAACGTCGGGCTCACGAGAAGAATTACAGGATTGAAAAGTCCGAGATCAAATTTTCTGATTTCTACCAGGCTTGGAATGGATTCGGGTTCGAACCGGTTGGGTGCAAAACCGGCTTGCAGCACTGACTTGAGCCCTTTTTTAAACCTATTTTAGCATATATGTACTTCTACCTCAAAAATAAAATTGGATAAAAACAAAAAAATAACCTATAGTCCGATGTCTAGTTAGAATTAAGGTATTTCACTTCGATACAATGGAATAATTGGCAAATAAAACTATAAAAAAAGAGACAAACTATCACCTTACTCCTACCCAAACGTAAAAATATATAATTGATCTGCTGAATGAATCTTTCAGCCACTTATTTCTATTTATATACGGTCCAAAATGTAAGCTACATATTGTCCAGAAATGCGTTTATTTTTGCCCCTTTTCCACCAAAAGTGCACAAACAAAATATAACCAAAATGAAAACTTGCAAATTACTCTGGCGTCATACAGGCCGATCGATAGTCGGCCAATATGTGTTATACATTTGTGCACGAATTTTTTGTAGGTTTGTCAGCTGGCGTGTGTGTGAGTGGACGAGTGTGCGTTTGTGCTCCACATCATGTGCATGTGTGTGTGTGTGTGTGTGTGTGTGGCACATTGTTGTTACCCGTTTCTGTGGCTGTAGTTTATGGCACAAATGAATTGGCATCTTTCGAATACTTTTGGTATGTCTGGCTGCGGAGTTTCCCTGGCTCTCTTCCTCTTGTCATCGCTGCCCCTTCTGCGGCCAGTGCGCTGCTGCTTTTCACTGCATAATCGCCCAGAGATGTTTGCTTTTGCTATTCTGTGTTTTGGCTGCTGTGTGTTTTGCTGATGCATTGAACCAGAAATATGTAGATATGCCAATGAGTTTTTCTGGTTTGTGTAGCATTCCCTGTCATGAGTTAGCATCACTGCGCACAAAAATATGGCAGCTATATTTTTGGTGGGCCAGAAGTCAGGCTTTAAAGGCAAAACAGCGAAACTGTCTTGAGTTAGCATCACTGCGCACAAAAATATGCCAGCTAAATTTTTGGTGGGCCAGAAGTCAGGCTTTAAAGGCAAAACAGCGGTACAATTGTTTGCAAAGAGGGTGGGGCATCGTCGTGACTGCTGCTGAAGGAAATCTTTTCCTTTGCTGCTATTCATGCTTGTCATGTCCATTTAAGTTGTCCATTTTTCTCGTCCCTTTCTATCATCCGTAAGCTTGTTATGCCTACTCGGAGGTCACTTACGACTACAGCTTGAAAGCCAATTTCAATAAACAAACAAATACCAGAAACACACACACAAAAGTGGCCAGCGAGAGGAGAATAACCTGAGCCCATGAGATACGCAAAACTTGGTCCAAAAATGTAAGCACAGTAGGTGGCTTTTGAACATATATAAAACACACATACACTGAACGAAACTGTATCTTATGTTTTCAGCAAAAAACTTGCGGACTTCAACATTCGCGAGCGAGATGTCTGACACATTTAGTCAACTCGCAACACCAAGTGTCATCTGTTTATTGTGGTTTATTTGTTTTCATTTACTTCCTTAGTGGCGCTCACATAAAATTTAATTAAATTGTTTTATTGCTGGCGAGCCAAAATGGAATTCCTGGCCGTCTGCCAGTCTCATCCATCCGCAACGGAAGCGGCACTGTTCCTAAACAAACGAGAAGTTGGAGCACTTTCGTCCGTTGTAATTAAAAGAAGGCGCGTCGGAGACGTGGCGAACCACAGCAAAACCGTCCCCTCCTTGCGGTTCCAGGATTTTTGTGGCTAATCATTTATGAGATTTTCTTTTAGGGTTGCGGCGGCATTCTTCTGTTTTAAATTGCCATGGCCTAAAGATATTTGATGCGTTTATCTTATCTCAAGATTTGTTTTCGGTAAAATTTTTCGCATTGATTTGGCTGAGCAAATGAAATCGAAGAAATAAATCACTTTAAATGGACCAGGTTGATGTGGCATGTTTCAGCTTAGTTAATTTAGAAGGGATTTGCATATTAAGTGTGTTTCCTAGTGACATAGATTCTTAGGCTGAATTCTTACACAGAATTGGGTTGTGCCTGATTCCACCGAGAGTTCTAATTTAGCTAAAATGATTTTCTTTCTGGTTACCGTGTCCACTACCTAGTTACTTCAGCCCGTTCTCTTGAATTATTTATGTAAATACCTAAATTCTCCACAATTGCCTATGCAAACCCACCTTTATGAAACAATTTTTAAAATTACATCACACCAAAGTGTGCAATGGCTTTTATATTATTCTACACACACGCACACACAGAGGAAATTGAATTATCACCAGGATGCGGATGCTCTTAGGGGCTACATGGCCCTGCCCAGCCTACCATGATTGAACGCAAATTGCCAGAGACATGGACACACGCCCCTTCATCATCTGCATCATCATCATCATCATTCTGGACTATTAGCTGCACTCACAACATGTGCACAAAACTTTGAGTGGAAGAAGGAAAATGCCATTGCCGACCTGTGTTGGGTTCCCAATGCACTTGAAACGGGAGCTTAGGGCATTCGTAATGATTGAATTGGAATTGCAGGCAGGCAACTGAAAATCTCTCATGTGTCTTCAGGTCCCTCCTCCTCCCTGCTTTGTGTCGTGCCCTTAGCAGAGAGCTCAAAAGTCCTTAGGTCATGTCGTTTGCCCTTTTGCTTTTCTTATTGGGGCTTAGAATATTAGCCACATTAGGTTCAACTCTTCACACTTCACCGAACTCTAAGAATTCAAAATTGCAAAAAATTTGCATGCATCACATTGATTGAAAATGGCAATTTGCTGGCCCCCATTGAAAATCAATTTCACTTGTGGCAAGCTGCTAAGTAAACGCCTCACACTCGGCGAGCTACAATGTAAAACTGCAAGTCAGGCTTAGTTAATTAACTTCGTCATAAGATTAGGACATACCTCAAATTCCCGACCACAATTGACAGTACCACAAACTTAACTGAGTTGGGTTTACTTATGACACGTAATCGCGTATGACCTTTGCGTGCTTTTGTTATGGAGCTCCAATTGATGTTAATAAAGCGCTCACACCGAGCGAGAGGGGGAAAGGGTGGCAAGCGAGAGGAAACATAAATGGACAGCCTAAACGGACAACTGCCATTGAGCCTGACAAATGTTGAGATAGGTCACGCCCAACGAGTGGTGGGACTAGGTAATTGAGTTTCATATTAAATTGCTTGGGCCATGCAGAAACGACCTGAAATCGATTGGGAGAGCTATTGATGGTAGGGTTAAATATTAAAGAGTTTAATGGAGATACAAATGAAGCATTTAAAGTAGGGCTGCTGGCATATTAAAGATAATGCCAAGGCTTAACAATGGGAAATGCTTTAATTACCTTAAAACTAAAATGGAATTTTTGTAAAACCACGAAGTTTGGCTAAAAATTACAAATCAGCTGGAGCTGATGAAATGCCCGCTGAATTTTTCAAGACTGGCGGCGAGGAATTGGTAAGGTACATGCACCAACCTCTATGCAGAATATGGTCCGAAGATAGCATGCCCGAATATAGGAATCTAAGTGTACTTTGACCTGCAGTTTGCGCCAGTTCCCGCGGGTTCAGTCACCCTCCCAGGTTCTGTCATGCATCCTTTGTGAACGTCTAAAGACGAAAATGAGCGAACTGATGGCCTTAGACCAGGTAAATCCACCACAGACCAGATATTCACATTGCTTGGGCCATACAGAGAAATTCTGGAAAGGGCTCATGGACGGAGATCTACACCCAGCCCATTTTTATACTCTGTACCGTAGGTACATAGATTATTACAAGTTTGTGCAAAAGTATGTAACAGTCAGAAGGAAGCATCTCCGACCCCATAAAGTATACATATTCTTGATCAGCACCAACAGCCGAGTCATGTCCGTCTGTCCATCTGTCCGTATGAACGCACAGATCTCAGAGATGGTAAGAGATAGAGGTTTGACATGTATGGGACATATGCTTCTTATGTCTGCAGGCAGATCAAGTTTATTTTCTATTTTGGTCACGCCCCCTCCCGCCCCCGCAATTTAGAAAAAACGTCATATCTCCCACAGTTTTAAAGATAGATGGTTTGTTCCCTTTAGACATATTTAGTAATCAGGATTACTTATCGATTTGCCAAAGGAATGGCGAAGATCAGATGAACGGTTGTCAAGTTATGATCAAAAGACTGTTCGCTGCTGCACCGCAGTAGCAGCGCTGCTTTCAGCTGCTACTGCAGCAACAAAATTTATGCCGAGCGTACAATTTCGGTGGTTCAGAGTATGTTATAGTCGGGCTTGAACAACTTTCCTTATTGTTTTTTTTTGTGTGTGTTAGAATTGAAATGACAGCTTAAATTTCTCATGAACCAAAAAAGCCAATGTTAACTCAAAAGTAAGTAGCTGCTAGGAGATGCTTAGGGACATACCAAGAACATTTTCCTAGTGGTATTTTAAATTGAAAGACTAGCACACTACAAACAACCTAGTCTTATTAATTTACAATTGTTAAAATGTTGAAATATTAAAATGGATGGAATACTGTTGCAAAACAACGTAATGAATGCAATTGGATCCGATTCAAAGTTCTTGGCAAAGCTCTATATGGAAATTCCAATTACAATTACACCCAATGGCATTGAAACCTACACATGCAAAATGAGAACGCAAGGTAAAGTCGGCCTTGCGCGACTTCGATATACCGATTCCTCAGGGAAATCCCATTCCCACCCCTTTGGAATTACCGTTTAGCCATTATTTAAGCAGACGGCTCATGATGCGCGTGCCTGAAAGTCAGGGGTCTGGTAAACAAAACATTAGCTGGTTAATGCGCCATGGCAAAGCAAATTCCTGATTTTCCACATTTCGCCTTTGAAGTACTATATATAGTATATTGCCTAACCAGCAGAAGATATCATTGTCGCAGTTATAGCAAGTACTTCCAAGTTGATCATTTACGGAATGCGGTTGTGCTACATGTTACTCGCTGGTCTTTTAACGGGCTCAGCGTATTCGCAAGCTAGTGGGACTCCAAAACGGTTTTGCTACCCCGTTTCCCCGTTGCTTGTTACTTGTGTGTAAAATAAAAAAAAAATTAATGTGTTCATATTATGTTAGTTTATATCTCTTAAAAGTTTGGCTTCAAGAGTGAGTTGTAGTTATTGGAAGGTGAAAGAATTTCAGCAAAACAGGTCGGGAAGGGACAACAGTAACTGACCCGTTGGCAGGCTTAGTTTCAATGCAATTGATACCTTTTCAAGTTTGATAGGCATAGAAAAATATTTCTCCGACGCCATAATAATTATTTATTCTTAAGCCCGATTCTGCTTTGTCCGTTCGACTATACTAAAATGCTCAAAGAAAGATTGATATTATAGAAGTTTTACATGCTGAACCCGAACTGGACATGACAATGCGTAAAATTGCTAATTTTAGTATATTTCCAAGGATGAAATATGCAAGAAAAAGGGATGTTGTTACTAATTTTATTTTATCATGGTTTAGTGTCTACTTTTATGTATTAAATGTGATTTAAGCCTTAATCCCTTCATAAGACATAAGTTCTTGAACACAAAAAATGAACATTTTAATCAGGGCTGCAAACCAACATAAATATTCAAAACTCCAGGTCACTGGTTCGAACCAAAATTAACCAATGGTTAAGGTTCGGAAATTGAAGGTTCAAAGTTTTTAGGAAAAGGTTTTGGTTCGAACCTTGGTTCAGTCCATGCTTTATACAATATTCATAATTTTTGTGTTCTATGTGTACTAAAAATCGCATTCGACCTAAAAACTCCACAAATGATATGGGAGTCGCTCAGATTTTAGGTTGGAATGGGGATATTCACTATGTTACTGTTAAGTAAAATTGCATTTCGTAGAAAAATATTACCAATGTAATGATATACTCTTGCTTTTGACAACTATTTAAAAAGCTTTAGAGTCAATGAGCTTAAAAATGAGAGGCTATTATGGGTGGTTATTTTATGTTATTCTGAACGTTTTTCTAGATTTTTGATTCCACTCTCCTGCCTATTTTAGAAGTCAGTCGCACTAGCCCAACCACCCAGCGGAGCAAATCGACATTACATAATGGATTACTCCTTCATTACTTTGCCTTCAGTATGTCGGAAATAATCCCATGCAGTCTAGTTTACTTTGTCATATGCATGGCCGCTTTGGCGACTGGGTGTGCACATCCTGCATTACTAGTAATAAATCGGATTCCCATTACAAATGTGTACAACTTCTTTTAAATTCAAAATAGGTTTGCAGCCCTGATTTTAATACAAATCGGCCATATTTTGCAAATGAACTCCGAAATTGCGATTCCAACTCAGGTGGGGCATGAAATACTTTTATGGGTGGTGGATTTAGGATTTTATGAGTGGTGGATCTAGGAGGGGGCAAAAGGGGCTAAATCCCGTCCAGAGACCAAATAAATTACTTCACCAAATTTCACCAAAATATTTAGATTTGGGCTTTGAACAGGGCATCAGTCCATCGATCATCATCAGCGCAGCGAAGTTGTTCAAAAAGATTTTGCCTTGTTTTCTTTGGATCTGAAGTTGACAACTGTTCCGCTCATTTCTGGATCCTTATGAACGTTTTTCAAGTCAAAGTCAAATACTACTATTTATCCACTAATTAGGCAACGGGCATTGTGAGTATCTTCACCTACGGCTTAAATCAAAGTAACCTTATAAAAGTACAAAAATATGTTGTTTGAATTCAACGCCGACTACAACAAGAAAGAAAGTCGGTCAAGCTCGACTATAACATACTCTGTACCAAGAAAATTATACGCTCAGCATAAATTTTGATGCTGCAGTAGCAGCGAACAGTCTTTTGATCATAACTCGAAAACTGTTCATCCGATCTTCTCCATTCCTTTGGCGGATCGATAACTAAATATGTCCAGAGGGAACAAGCCATCTATCTTCAAAACTGTGGGAGATATGACGTTTTTTCTAAATTGCGGGGGCGGGAGGTTGCGTGGCCAAAATTAAAAATAAACTTGATCTGCCTGCAGACATAAGAAGCATATGTCCCATACATGTCAAACCTCTATCTCTTACCATCTCTGAGATCTGTGCTTCATACGGACAGACAGACGGACAGATGGACAGACGGACTCGGCTGTTGATGCTGATCAAGAATATATATACTTTATAGGGTCGGAGATGATTCCTTCTCGATGTTACATACTTTTGCACAAACTTATAATACTCTGTGTACCTACGGTACAGAGTATAAAAATGTATTTAATTGAAAGGCAACACTGCTTATGGGTAATATCAAACACTTATGAACCCCGCAAAACAGTTCTACTGACATGATTATGAACAATATGGAAAGTCGACAAATCCCGACTTTAACATTCTCTGGCCAGCGAAATTACACGTTCAGCATAAATTTTAATGCTGCAGCAGCAGCTGAAAGCAGCGCTGCTACTGCGGTGCAGCAGCGAACAGTCTTTAGTTCATAACTCGACAGCCGTTCATCCAATTTTCACCATTCCTTTGGCGGATCGATAAATAATGTTAATTACTTCGATCCGCCAAAGAAATGGTGAAAATCGGATGAACGGTTGTCGAGTTATTATCAAAAGATTGTTCGCTGCTGCAGTTGCAAATTTATGCTGAGCGTATTATTTCGTTGGTACAGACCGACTTTCTTTCTTGTTTTGGTTTTTTTTTGTTTTTAATTAGTTTTCGCATGTTGAATACCATTATACGAAAGAATATCTTTGTTAATTAACGCATGAAGTTATTGCTCAGACTTCAGAATTGTTCAGAAAAGTTGCAGTAGAATCAAATGAAAAACCTACAAAACTACAATTCCATACAAATAATTTTGACTTTTTTTTTAAAATTAACCCAACCTATGCATACGAAACGAAGGCGAAAGTTAATTTCCGCCCTGGCCGAGTTCGATATACCCGTTACTCAGGGCAAACTTGCCTTCCCTTATGAATTTCTTAGTGCGTTAACATAAATGTTGATATATAGGCATAAGCATTATGTAAGCGGACAGCGCATGTTGTACCTGCCTTCTTGCACAAGACACCAGCCAGCCGTAATCCGCCTTGAGATTAACCATGGCAAAGCAAATTCGTGATTTTCCACATAGCGCATGTCAAGTACCATATATATTACTGTATATAATTCCAAGCTGATCATTTACGGAATGCGGAAGATGTTGCTTGCCCGTTGCACTGTTTGTTGTTGTTTGCAAGTGACATAATAAAATAATTGAATTTTGTTATTTAATTATATCTTCTATCTGTCTATCCCAAATATGGGACGTTTCCCAAATTTGTCAGGCATCCTACAAGATTGTGTTTGGTCTCAGCACCAAAAAGAACACTTAGGGGTGAGTGGTAAATAGTTATTGGAGGGCGAAAGAACCGGGCAACCGAAATTGAGATAGGAGGAGCAGGTGCGGCATGCCATTGACAGTTATGGTGACAGCTTAATGTTAATTTGATTTTTTACTACCCAACAAATTGTAATCGTATTTATAATGGTAATTTTTACTTGCTGCTTTGGCACGTTAGTGCGTCTCCCATCTTACTTACAAAATGGTCCGATTTGATGACTTTCATTTGAATCTAAGAGAAATAAAGTTGCATCTCTGGTCCTTTCAAGCTTTTGCTCAATTCTGCCTAAATCCCTCTGTTAGTACTTCCATTTCCAGTTTCAGGTGGCAAAACTAATTAGCAAAGACAACAACCAACTGAAGTTGAAGTAGATGTGATGTGATGTGATGTCTCTTTTTGCAACCAATCTGTCTTCCCACGGCCATCTCCTAGATCCGTGTTTAACGTGTTAAACTTCTTTGCTTATTAATTGTATACATTTTGACAGGCACGTTTTCTGGTTGGGCACAGTGAAAAGAACTTAAGCAAAACAATGCCAGTGAATTGGATGTGATTTGGCTGCGTGTGGCACGTGTTGAGCGTTGTTTGTTATTGTGTTTTTCTTTGCTTTTCCGGTTAGTTAGTAAAAATAGGAAGAGAAAAGGTCGTAAGGTCGTCTAAGCTGTCAATGCCTATGTTCTTTGGCTTAAGCAAAAGCCTTTCATCAAACTTTTAGTGTCAATCCTTATCACGACAAAATCCCTGTCCTTTTTTACTTATTCTTGGCGTTGTCATTGCTCTGACGGCTCCACTATACATTTTTGCCACAACTGAAAGATAATGGCCTAACTTCGTTATCGATTAGTACAGCTGATACTTTAAGCGCGCTCATAATGGGGCATAAAAGTAAATTTTTAAAATTTGATATCAATTTTTAATAAAGGATTCGATTTCACAGATTGAGTATTTGTAGCTTTAATAAAAATTGAATTTAGATTAATAAAACAGTGCTACAAATTTCACAAAAATGCAAGAAGGACGAATTATCGTGGCCATATAAGGTACAGCACTCGAACAGTCCATTATGGTAAAACATATAACACGTGAAAATTCATGTGATTATATGAAAATCAAATTTAAATTTCCCACCAAACATAAGCAGAGTATACTTTTGGTGGCATTTATGTTAACTTGAAAGTTATTCTGTAAACAAACTTAAAAAGCATACTATAAAGCCGATGTGTGCTCAGAAATACGCAAATAACTTCGTCAAACGTTAACCAAGCTTTTTTAAACAACTTTTGACTGGCGATGAATTAAATGTACTACTATAATAAACTCTAAGAAAAAATATCTTGGAGGTCTAATGTTAAGCCAGTGGTGGTTAAAGTAGAAATTTCAAAAAAAAAAGTTTGAAATACTAGATTTGTATCTCGCATTTATCAGCCAGCGCGTTACATATCTGAAAGCATTGATTAAAATACACTAGTATCTTCTTGTCGCTATAGGAACTAACAAGATTATATAAAATAAGATGGTGCATTCGCGAGTTATTTCAAGTTAAGTGAGCAAAATGAGCACTCAACGGTTTTTGGGCCATATCTTCAGATTTTGGAGGTCCCCAAGGAAAACCGAGTATGATAAAGTCCTATAAGTGACATGCTCTACACCGTATTCTATGTCATTTCCCAGGTTTTTTCCCACTGTACCACGGAGTAATAGTTGTAAACTAAAACAAGTAAGGCAGCTGTAGTGGAGTTCCATTCATTCACTTGCTTGCCGAATGTATGCTAGAACTGGCACTATTCAAATAAAAAATCATCTAGACAATCATTGAGTTATTTTTTAACATAAATAAAAATTTTCGACAAATAACACTTCGAATAAATTACATAGTGTTACAGCTGAAGTTAGGGCCCAAAAACCGCGTTTCCTTTTTTTTACTCATTTAAATGGAAATTACTCACGCATAGACCGTCTGATTGTGTATAACATTGGCAATTCTGATAGCGACGAGAGAAACCAAAAATATTTCAATAAATGGCTTGATAGACTTAACTCTAGGGCTGCGAAATGCTGGTTGTAGATCTGGCACTTGCAATGTTTTTTTGAAAATGTTCACTTTGGTCTTCACTGGTTTTACTGTTTTTTTCAATGTGATTTTCTTTTAAGTTTTATTATGATCGCCCATTTAATTCTCTGTTGAACAGAAGTTGTTTCTATGAATTTGGTTACTGTCTGACGAAGTTATTCGCGTATTTCTGAGTACACATCGACTATTTAGTATTTTTTTGATGTCTTCCTACGTATTAGTGTGCCCCTAAAAGTATGCCATGTTTTGTGTGGGGGCTGGTTTGAATAGAAAGAAAATATATATGTGAATAAACTGACTATATGAATGTATTAACAAGCTTAAAATATGTGGAATTAAAAAAAAGACTGCGTTTTACAATGCAGTTCGGACAAATGTATATGGGCATTTCCGAAAAAAGGTCTACCCGGAGTCAATTTTTAAAGTTGCGCCAGCGCAATTGAAAAAATATTGATTATATAGGCCACAAGTGTACCTTTAAGAATATGTTAAGAACATTCTCTTATGACCACCCATAGTACCAATATCAGCACAAATGTTCACCTACTTTTAACAATTATATAGTTTTTCACAAAAAATCGATTTTCAAATGGCCATAAAATAGCTTTACACTAAGAAAAGGGGTTGCCTACCTACACCAACTCTTTACTTGACCAATTTTGTACACTCTTATACTAAAACACACTAAAAAACTCTTATGGTTTGTAACTTATTTGAATGTTTAAATTGTGTAATGTACGTAACGAAACAGGGTTTTTTTAATTTCACGAGTAAAATACTCAACTTTAATTGCAACTTACTTGCTTTTTACACATAGCTTTTTATTCTCTTTAAGCTGGAAAAGCTTAAAGCTGGGTGAAAATACCTCGCCGTTCAAGAAATATTTCACTTTGAATTCTGTAACGTACGAACCAAATACAGCAGTATAAAAAAGTAAATACGAACTACACGTATTTTTTGGATATATTGTCATTAATAGTCAAGGATTTGTGGTTGACACATCTGGTTGGCACCAAGAAAAAATGTAAAAAGATGCATTTTGCAACACAAATAAATGCATTTTTTTTTTGAGTTCAATTAGTCCAGTGCGGCATCTGCAATATAATTTTAAATGTGGCAGTACACTTTAGTTTACAGGGATATAAAGATCCCTTTACCACAGATACGAGTCCTTGCCTTCTGCAATAACTGTTCAAGTAATGGACTTTGTGTCTTCAGCTGGGGATGTACTGATAAGTAAGTCAATCTAACCTAATTCTGTATGAAAAATCCAAATAATTAAACAGTTGGCCAAAACTCGCGACTGTGAAGACTCTGCATGCAGATTTGGTGAGGTACTACTTTACTGTCTAAATCGGTAGAAAAGTTCCTCCGTCTTAGGAATCTTTATTTCCCCAAATCACAGCTTCCTCATCCTAGCCACAGGAGTGAGCCCCTGATTTTCATTATTACTGTTAGAATATTGAATTAAACGTCATCAGCGAAGGGAGAGGGGCTAATAAATTTACAAGTGTGGTCAGTTATGAAAACGATATATAGTAGTGGGAAAAATTGAAACGTACGTAACGTAACGTACGAGCAACTGAAATCATATATTGTGGGCGAACGAGTTAATCAATTGTGCTCACCACTCGTTGAGTATTTCTCTATTTTTATGCCTTAACCATTTTTTCGCGGTTCGCGGAGTCAAAAATGTAAGCCGCCTGGTTCATGGTCCGGCTCGCGAACCCCAAAAAACCCGAAACGAACCGGTTCTCAGGGGTTCGGTTCCGGACCGGCTTGCAGCCTTGGCCAAAAGACACCACTCTAAGGTGAGCCACTAATTTAAGGGAACTGGGCTTACCCTGAATCAGATTTGCTTTATCTCTCATTCTTTTTATTTTGGAAAATTCTCCCTTTGGACTCTGCTCACAAAATTGACCAAAATTAACATAAAATGTTACCCATTGATTTGCAAAATGAAACTGCCTATTCTCTTGTGGTCTTTGGTGCTTCAGGTCGTCTTGCCAAAATGAAAATATTTCCCGCTCTGTGGTCTCTCTATCAAGACAATCTGTTTCCACAGGGCACTAAAATTTTTACATATAGTCGAACGAAACTCCACACCAGCTCATATCGGATTCAGTGCTTACCCTTTATGGGTCTGAGTAAGGATCGTGATCCGAAGAAGTACAACAGTTTCTGGACGAATGTGCACTGTGTGCAGGGAGAGTATGATAGGGCGTCCGATTATGTGGGCCTCACAGAGGCCATGGTGTTGCAGGAGACGAAACATAACATGATCTATGCCAATCGCTTATTCTATTTGGCCATACCGCCCATAGTTTTGGATCAGGTCACACTGAATGTGAGTCGAAAGTGCACTTCATCGACGGGTTGGAATCGTGTTGTGGTGGAGAAGCCGTTTGCCCGGAACGATGTAACCTACAGACCATTTCAGACACAGCTTTGCCAGTGTTTCAAGGAATCGCAGATCTATATGATTGATCACTTTTTAAGTAAGAAGGTGATGCAGAATCTGTTTGCCCTGCGATTTGCCAATCGCATTTGGTCGGTGACGTTGAGTAATAAAAACGTGGCCGCGGTCATGATTTCGGTGAAGTGTGACTTGCCGGTGAAGGAGAGGGCGGACTATTTCAACAACTACGGCATTATAAGGGATGTCATGACCAACCATATGGTGCTTCTAATGACCATGGTGGCCATGGATCAGCCCTATACGAATAGTGTGGACGATATGCGGGATGAAAGATATAAAGTGCTGAAGGATGTAGTCACGGCCGATATGAGTGATGTGGTGCTGGGACAATACCGTAATAATCACAGGGAAACGGATCCCGAAAAAGTGGGCTATTGTGAACACAGCTATATACCCCGGGACTCATTGACACCCACTTTCGCTCTGGTGGTACTGAGAATCAACAATAAACGTTGGTCCGGTGTACCCTTCATCCTGAGAGCGGGGAGGGCTTTGAATGAGTCCAAGACGGAGGTGAGAGTTCAGTACAAGGCTGTAGACTGCGACCTGTATAATCCCACCAATTTGTCGGATGTACGCAATGAGCTGGTAATGCGTCTGGCACCGTGTGAAGAGATCTTCATGCGTCTGCAATTGAAAAAACCGGGAGAGGAACTTTGCCTACAGGAAACCGAATTGAGTTTAGTTAAACAAGATAGGCGGGTGAAAGCCCTTGATAATTATCGCAGCCTCCTAATGGATATCTTCAATGGCAATCAAACGTTGTTTATGCGCTCCGATGAACAGTGTGAAATTTGGCGTATTTTTTCCCGAATCCTTCTCTCAATCGACATCGACCGTCCCAAACCATTTATGTACGACTTTGGCTCAAGAGGTCCTTTGCCGGCCTACCGCAAAGCCGAGCGCGTGGGATTTGTCTTCTTTGCCAGCGATCAATGGCACGAAAATAAAGACACTTTATCCTACACGGTGCAGAGCACCAAGGCACCTCCAACTGGTGCGAACAGTGGAGCTGTGTCGTCCAAACCCAGTCGAATGCAGACAAAAAAAGAAAAGACTTATTCGAATCTGTCATAGAACAACAGAAACATTTGATGTAATAAACGAAAATCCAGAACGAAAGCCAACTTTTTTAATTAACCAATTGCGGGCCAACGTCCAACTCGGTTTTCGGCTGCAGCAGCAGTTGGCCCAGAAGCTTTGTGCACCTTGACTTGGTCTTGCTGGAGCTTACTAACTTATCAGCACATTGTGTTTTGTTGCCTCGATTTTGTTGTTGCTGCGGGAGGGTATAAATAACACGCATGATTTGGCCATTGTCCCTTGTCCTGCTGTTCGGGTTACCTGGCGGGTAAATGAGAAAACTGCACCATTTGTGCCACAGACTTGCAAAATGCACTACATTTTCAGAAAACTTTTAGTTCAATTATTCTGATTTAGATGTTTGAAATACAAATGGTCTGTTAAATTGGGTCTCATAAGAATGCTTGCTCCTGAATCAGTTATAGTTTTAATATAGTTTTTTTTATATTACCCCATAAATAATACTTTTTATACTCTGTACCGTAGGTACATAGAGTATATTAAGTTTGTGCAAAAGAATGTAACAGCCAGAAGGAAGCATCTCCGACCTTATAAAATATATATATTCTTGATCAGCATCAACAGACGAGTCATGTCCGTCTGTCTGTCCGTATGAACGCACAGCGATGGTAAGAGCGATGGTAAGAGATAGAGGTTTGACATGTATGGGACATATGCTTCTTATGTCTGCAGGCAGATCAAGTTTGTTTTATATATGGGCAACGCCCCTCCCGCTCCGTCAATTTAGAAAAACGTCATATCTCCCACAGTTTTAAAGATATATGGTTCGTTACTTGCATAAAATGCATTCTTAGATGCAAAGGTGCCTGCTTGGGAGCATATATTTACACCCAGAGAAATGTAGCACGAATCGGCAAGCACGATTTCTGCTTCAATTTAGAATTTTTCTTCTTGATTTTTTTAAGACGAAATCTGCTCGAATACAAGCAGACAAACGTTCTTGACTTTGAGCTTGATGGCAAGGGAAGTGCGGGGAGCCACAACCCAGTGGCGCAAATGCTCATTATTACGTCCATTATTAATGCATTACCTCTCGCCTGTATGCATTCAAAAACCCAATACAACCTGCCTTACTTTCTTAAGAAATGGCCAAATTTTCCGCACGGTACATGAGTTTATTGAATTTTGTAATGCAGAAAGTAATGACGTGCCGAAGTTTCTTTCGGGTCCCCATTACACAAGCGTATTCTTTTACCATATTGTAATGCAGAAATTTTCGAGCCATTACAAATGCGCTGAAATAAAATCTCATAGGTAGTGCATTACATTGTGGCTCGTACGTAATGCATTATTTCGACGGACCACATTCAGCCCGGCGCCACTGGGTGGATGTTGCCTACAATTTATACCGAGAATTCGCCGCTGTTTATTCACTGCATCATAGCTGAAATACCCACAATAACTGACTTTATAGTATTGAAGTGTATTAACTTTTCCTTGGGCAGGCAGGCGGCCAGCAGTTGGCACGTTGCCTTCTCGGTTGCCTGGCAAAAGTTTCCAATAAGTGAACAGCCAGTTGATGAAAACAAAAAAAACTACAAGAAATAAAAGCACAACCAAGATCCGCTGTTAGCGTGGAAAGTTGCTTTGATTTCCTAGCAGCAACTTTGGCTTGAACTTGTTCTTTTACTCTGCACTGACTCAATCACTGGTCTTTGACTTTTTTCCCTATTTCTCTATTTTGAGGTCAGTTTGTGTTTTGATGTAAATTGGCACTGCAAACCTCGCTTTGTGTGTGCGTGATTGCCAAAGCGATTGGAGCGCACTCGCAAGTTCCAAATCGGAATCTAAATTACATTGGTATTAGCAGCAGGTGGCTGTTAAATTGATTATAAATTTGCCTTTCCATAAGCCTCTAGAGCAATTTAGTTTATGGTGTTTCCTCGTTGTTGTTTCTCTTCAGATTTTTCGGCAATGCTCCAGCGTTAGGAGGGTCCCTCTTGAATATTCGCACGCATATGCTTTGTGTTTGTTCGTGCTACTTCCCATTCCAGCCTTCATTTTGTTTTGGCAGGCAAAGAGCCAGCCAAAAAGATTTTCACAACAAGATGCCAGAACTAAAGGACTTGCCTCTGTGTTGTGGGTGCCATGAAAATCATTAAGAACAATATTGTCGCTGGCAATTGAGCTGGCGTTCAAGTTTATTTATATTTGCAGCCTCCCATTCCTGTTTTGGCATTTGTTTCACATGGTTTTTTTGCATCGCCTTTGAAGTGATTTTCTGTTGGTTGTTTTGTTGAGGCCCACTTAAAAGGCGCTTTAACTGGCCCTACATGATGGGGCTAGACAGTTGGCCATAAGCATGTTTAAAATTGAATTAATTTGGGGAAAGCGGTTAGGGAAATTGGAAGTGAGTATTCACTTACTTAACTTTTGATTATCTGGTTTTTCACACAATAACTTGTTGGACTTGCAAAGGATCAATTAAATATCATAAAATTAGTTCCCCATTCGGAGTGGCGAGTCCCCCAAAAACAGGCTTTCATTTCAATTAACTCATCTTGCCTTACTCCTTGTCTAATCTTAGTCTAATCCCTGCAGAGCCCCTCCTGATACTTTTAGCTAGGTGTCAAATTTTAAACCCCACATACCGAACCCATTCCATGCACTCACTTCCTGTCGCCTTTGTCTCTTAAATTCCAGAATTTCACTTTTTAATACCCCAAACAAAAAACACCTCAGACCCCGACTGAGTGGGGGGTAATAAAAATCCAAGTGCTCGCTGCACCTGTATACGTATGTGAAGTGGCAAAAAGGATTTCGTGTTTGAGAACCGTAAAGTGAAATTAAAATGGTTGGCTATGGGTAGCTTTGCGGGCGACTGACCAAACTCGCCCTGTCCTGGCAAAGCAGCGCTTACACAACACGGGCAATCAAAAAATGGTAGTTAGTTGGCCATCGACTCGTCCCACACCTGCTCGCCGCTCTGCCCCCACCGTCAGTCTTCCGTATGTTGGTTGCTATCTTTACGGCTTCTGTTGCTGACCGAACACAGTAACAACCAGCTACAACGAGCGATTACAACCCTTGACAGTCTACACAAGTTTGTGGGCCAACGTTTTGTGGTCTGCGGAAAGGGAATGATGCTACTCCGGGCCACATTTCAAATTGCTTAATTTAAAAGTGACTGGCAAAAAGGAGCAAAATTGTTGCACACTTCCAGGGAGAAAGTGTGAAAAAATAGTTAGCTAAATGCTGACCAGCTCAGTAGTTGGGATTGTGGCTTTTGGAGGTGTCCGGACAGGTTTTCGCTTTGCTGTTTCTGTTCGCTTTTTCCTTTTCCTTTTTTTGTTGTTGTGTGCATCAACAACAAACTTGTAATCAAAGCAAAACGAATTGGGCAGATTTTCAACGGTTGCCAGTCAGAAGGGAAAATAACACAGAGGGTTGAGCGAGGAAAAAATCCATACATATTTATGATTGAGGATTAGAAATGAAGATTACCATTGGAATTAAAAGGATTGTATTTGGATGAATATAGGGTGGGAAAAAGGGTGTGGTCCCGGTCCCATCGATATGAAATAAGGGCTGACTTCTTCCTTGCCCCAGTCTGTTTTCAAAAGTAAATTGTTGGCATTCAGAGTTAGTTCAAACGGCGTGCGGTCTTAGTGCTGTGACGCGGCGTCCAAAATGCTCACAAATTTCATAAGTTTTCTTGAAATAGCTGACATCTAGGCCATTTCGAAAAGACTCCTGACTCAGCGACTACTGACTATTGAGAGGATGTTTTAGTCAGTTTTGCCAACCTCCTTCTGCATGTTGCATACATTTGCATAACTTGTTGAACTCCTTTGGCAACGAGAAATCGGCGAGCATTTCTCGCAGATCGAAGAATTAAATTTTGCTCATCAACAATTTGCTGCCGAAACATCATTGCAAACCCGAAAAATCAGAATCTGAACCTTTCTGCGACAAAGAATCAAAATTTGAAATACTCAAATTTTGCAACTCAAACTAAACCATTAATCCACTTTATTGCTTTATATGCTGCGATCTCTGAGCCGAACAGTCTCTCCGTTGCGAAAAGATACTCATAGGAAAGTTCAGAGGTGATGAAGTAGCTATTCGGACGGAATTCCGACGACCCCAACCGATATTCCACTCGAGCTTAATCGAACGCAAACTCGGATTCGCAATGACGATCAACATATCATAAGTCCTATACTTGAGTGTTTAAGGCCTGAATATAGAAAATAACGTTTCATTCCAAATGAAACATAGTATGTTCTATAAGACAAGGTGCTTTAATAGAAACAAACCAGCAAATTTGGTATAATGACACATACAGCCATGCTCCGGCTTTCACGTATTTTTGCGAATTGCGATTTCAGCAAATTTGTACGCTTTCAGTTTAGAGCGCTCCGAAATTCGCCAGATTTTGTCATCGATAATGTTCCATTCCCAACTTGTTTTGTGTCATTTCACATAACAAAAACAGCTGATGCACTACTCATGCTATCGATAGTCACATATCGATATATTCCATGGCCAATTCGCAAATTGTTGTTATTGTGAGCAGTTTTCCATCTCGCTCAATTCGCTCGAAATGTTGTGTATCTCTATTAAATAAATTGTTTAAAATATTGCCTCATGGCAAATTGAGTGGATGAGTCCGTAAGACAAAAGTAAAAATATTTTCGAGTGTAAAAATAGTTTCGTGGGCTGTCTGTTTGTGCATCAACCTATATTTTGCATCTACTTCTTATTTCACGGACTCAGATGTTGCCGGCTTAAAAACGGCAAAACTTTGCGATTTCCGAATGTTGGAGCACCAACTTTTAGGGAGCATGGCTGATAATTTCATTTCAATGTAAAATATAATACTATTCGTATGGATTTTTGTAGAGCTGTGGAGTTGTTGAATTGGGGACATTTTCGATTTTTAACAAATAGAAACCTACACCCAAAAAAAAGTATTCATCAAAATTACACCATTTAGTCATCAATTTGAAACTATTGAGTATCAAATTCTCTTTAATACTCCTAGTATCAAATTGATACTTTCGAAAGTACTAAAATGATATTTTGAAGACATCAAATTGAAACAAACTTGTTTCAGGCTGAAAAATAATCGGATAATTATCTGCCCCTCCTGCCACACCAGGCGTACACCCTTGGTCGCATGTTTTCGAACTCAAAACCGAAAATGTGTGAGTTTCGATTTGATAATTTAGCGTATCAATTTAATAAGCTTAGAGTCAAATTGACACCTAATATATCAATACCCTACTCTATTGTATCATTTTGAAACAAAAAAAATGATACTGGTGTCAGTTTCACTTTGAGACAACGCGTATCAAATTGATATTGATACAAATTTTTTTGGGTGTAGAAAAAGATAACGCGATTCCCAGTTGCATTTTAATTATTTTGTAAACATGTCAGCAAAATTGTTTTGTTTAGCTTGTTTGTTGTTGTCGCCTTGTAATTAATTAAAATTTTCATCAACTTAAAAAGTTCTCAGTTGTGAAGGTCATGGGTCGGATCACGCCTCGGGACATCTAATAAGAAAGGTGTTTTCTTTTAAAAACTTACAGCTGGTCACCTTCACCAGCTGTTGGAGCCAGCTGTGAAGTAACTTGCCATAAATAAGCATCTTGACACGATTTCGGTCATTCTAGTCATCAGAGAAAAAAATAGATTCTCAACAAGAACATATGAATGTCGCTGTAGCCCGGAGTAGAAAATAAACAAAAATAAAGGAAGTTAACTAATTTTCTAACTAATTCGAAGGACATTTCCACTGAAAATAAACAAGGTTTTCTCGCTAAGACTCTACTTTTCTATGACAAGTATACTATATAGTTGTCCGACTTCGACCAAACTTAGTGAAATCATGGGAAAGCACAGCAAACTATTAAATAGGCGACTATTTAATAGCAAACTATTTGGAGGCGTTTTCTTTGAAAACAAAAAAGTTTTTTTCCCTAGAACTAGTTTCTCGACCGTTCTCATTCCTATGGCAGCTAAAACCTATAGTCATCTGATCTTGACAAAACTTTGAAGAATTGTGTGAAAGCATATAAAATAAAAATATGCAAATTTAAAGGAGGTTTTCATTGAAAACGATAAATTTTACTTCTTTTTCTTCCTATTTTTCTAAATTTACTTTTCAATGGTAGCTGTACTTTATATAGATGTCCGATTTCGACCAAACTTGGCAGAATCGATAAAAAGCATAGAAAAATAGTAAGTACAGAGTTTGGAGACGTTTGCATTGAAAACAAAAAAGTATTTGGCACTAGAACTAGTTTTTTCGACCGATCGTTTCTATGGCAGCTATATAGTCATCCGATCCAGCCGGTTCCGCCAAATATGCAGCGTATTTGTACCAGAAGACTTTGTGCAAAGTTCGGTTGCGATAGCTTCAAAACTGCCGGAGGAGATGGCATAGAAACAGACTGACGGACGGACTGAATCAACTCAGCTCGTCATGCTGATCAAGAATATATATACTTTGTGTGGTCGAGAATGCCTCCTTTGCAAGGTTATAATAATCGAAATTTTTACATAGTTCTAGACCGGTCATAGAGAAAAGGCCCACACAAAATTTCAAAGATATCATGTCAAACGTGAAGAAAAAAGTAGTTTCGAGAAAATCGCGTCTTAAGTTTCAACAGCACTGTAAACTAAAAATAATTGTCGGATTGACTGTGTGTGTACCTAAAAGTATGTAGATAAGGAAACAAAATTTTCCAAATTCTAGACTAGAATACCCTCTTAAATCATTAAAAGTGTCGTCTATACAAGGCAAGATGAAATTTCACAATTGAATTTGTGAGTGCTCTTAAATAACGCGGACATTCACTTGTATGGCCGTTACTCACATTGTTGTTTTTTGGGCCTTGGTTTTACTGTAGTTCTGAAATCTAACTACCAGCGACCTAAGAAAAAAGTGTTTAAGCCAGTTGGGTATTTTAAGAACAGATATACTTGAAAATAATAGCATTTTTTCGGTATATTATTTCAGTTGCTGGCATTGTTATTCTATCTTGTACTGAGGTTTTTTACAAGATGTTTGTTACTTAACAGCTTAGCTCTTTTCTTACATTTTTCGTCTTACTGAAAGTGCGAACATTTCTTGATTTGAGAACGTTTGTTCTCATTTTAATAATATTCACGCTCGTTTTTCTGAAAGTAGTTTCGGCCAGCTTGTTCATGGCGAAGGTTCACAATTCGGGTACAAGATCCGGCATTATTCTCCGAGACAAGCAAAGTTTCGCCTGTCGGAGTGAGTTGTGTAAGTGAAGAATCAAATGCAATCGGAATAACATATACTTAACATTTTAATGTATAGGTCCCATCTTATTTGGGAAGTAAGAACGTAAATGTGGCCTGTTACTTTGACATACTTCCTTATATTATTTAATTATTTAGCTACGCCCTTGCCCATTGCAGATCATCAAAATGGTTTGCACTCATTTTAGATCTGAATAAACCCGATACAACCCAATAAGTGAAAAGATAGACCAATAGAACAAGGTTCGACTTTTTTAACATTTCATTCAACTTTCCCCAACTTCTCCATCTGCCCTCTTCCAGACCTTATATCTCTACACTTTCCAGCTTTACATTTTCTTTCCTGCTGCTGGTTCTCACTCGTGTGCAGACAAAAGAGAAATAACTGACGTCCCACTACACTGATAACATTTCATTTCTCTTCCTTCTCCTCGTCCAATCCGTTTAGTAAATGGCCAAAGTGAAGAAAACAGGAAAAGGTTTGTTAATTTTCAAGATATTGCAAAATAATTGCTTGTTTGTTCTGTCCAGCTGAATTGACAGTTTTGTTATCCCCAAGAAAAGGAGAGGAGCGTAAAAATTCATTGGCCTTCTTTAAGGCGGATTTTGGCTCATGAATTTAAGACCTGGCTGCACTTTTACAGCTTCCTCTAGCCACTGACACGTAAAAATGCGGTTTATAGTTCATGTGCAGTCGCGGCAAGTCGCCGTCCAAGAGGGGTTCCTGTTCGGGCGCCATAGAAAATGCCTTGGCTGCTCTTTCATTTTCATCAGCATCAACGCTGCACACAATGGCCAAGTCCCCCAGCTGCTGACGTCTCCATGTCCCTGCCTGTGTGTGTGTGTGTGTGTGTGTGAGTGTGGCTGTGTGCAAGTGTTAAAACATGTCATTTTATGCGTAGAGTTGTCGTAATATGAGCTAGGTGCTTTGGTTTATACCCACTCCCTGTACTGCCGTCGCATTTACAATTTTATGTGCTCTGCCCCGAAAAACTTGGCATCTTTCTATGCATACCAGTACATATGCAAATTATCTGTGCTGGGAAGTCTCTTCATTTATTTTGCATAAATATTTATATGAAATTGCTGTGGTTCGAAATACCAGAAATTTTTTGAAATAGTTAACGAACTTGTTTTGTTCAATTTAAAGAATTTAATTAAAGCAGATCGGGTGTCAAACAGCCATTGCAAATTTACATTAAAGGTCAAGTTAAGTCGGATAAAGAATTTTACTCAGCCATGATTTCCTAATGTAGATGGTTAGTCAACTTGACCGACAGGTTAGCCGAAATTGAGTGTCTAAAGCTGTGCTTGGTCATCTCGAGCAACAAATTTGACCGGCGGTTTGCTAACCCAAACGTTTGAGAAATTGGGCCTTAATGAAAATATTAAAATAGTTCTCAATCTGGATTTTCCCATGACTTACCAAGTAGCTACACCAGATGTAATGGTCGCGGTTTATTTGAACAAACAAACTGGATTTTTTTTCATTTTTTATTCCATGGCATACTTTGACCAAATTGTCGCATGCGATAAATTTGATAAATTTGCATACAACTTGAAAAGAGAATAATGTCTCTCAATGCATTCTTAAGCGCAACCAACTTCACCATGGTTCGAATGAAAAAGCTTAATTCGCACGAAAAAATTTTTTGCACACTTTTTTGTGAATTTTTTTGTGACGACACAATTAAAATCTCTTTAATAAAACTAAAAGCAGATTCAAGTATGACATTTAAAGAATGTTGTATAAAATTTTCATGAAGAAATATTAAAAAAAACTCGGCAATGGCAGCAAATATTCGGAAGTCTCTCGGAAAAAAGGTGAATTGTGGTGCCCCTCATAACTTGGTGCTGGATCATCCGAAATCAAAAAACCAGAAAACGAGTTTTTTTTTAAATTTTAGTTTTTCACTTTTTTGGAAAATTTTGAAGTGAAAAAAACGTTTTTTTTTGGAAAAAATTCGGCTTATTTGTTATTGTATAATAAAAATTACTAACAAATTTGAAAAAAAAACTCGACAGCTTTACCTCGTAAATTATGTTCAGATATAGTGTTAAAAATTTCAAAATGATCGGTTCAGTAGTTTTTATGTTATGAGGGGCACCGACTTTGAAAACGTGAGTTGTGGGAAAAACGCTTTAAAGTTTTGAACTCTAAACAAGAAAGAAAGTCGGTCAAGCCCGACTATAACATACTCTGTACCAAGAAATTTTGTCTTTTGATCATAACTCGAAAACCGTTCATCCGATCTTCTTCATTTCTTTGGCGGATCGATAAGTTATTCTAATAACTAAATATGTCCAGAAGGAACAAGCCATCTATCTTCAAAACTGTGGGAGATATGACGTTTTTTCTAAATTGCGGGGGCGGGAGGGGGCGTGGCCAAAATTGAAAATAAACTTGATCTGCCTGCAGACATTAGAAGCATATGTCCCATACACGTCAAACCTCTATCTTTTACCATCTCTGAGATCTGTGCGTTCATACGGACAGACAGACAGACGGACAGACAGACAGACAGACAGACGGACATGGCTATATCGACTCGGCTGTTGATGCTGATCAAGAATATATATACTTTATGGGGTCGGAGATGCTTCCTTCTGGATGTTACATACTTTTGCACAAACTTATAATACTCTATGTACCTACGGTACAGAGTATAAAAATAAAATAAAAATGCGAAAAAAAAATTTAAATAGCTTACCCCCCCTTAAGAGAATCTGGACGATCGCTCTTCAATGATGGAGCCTCGCGTCTTCCCTCAAGTCAGCAAAAGTGCATGTGTTGTTGTTACTGCTGTATTGACGGCCAAGGCAATGGTTTTTTTAAAAGGTAAATTATCCCTAAAAATTAAAGAAAACCCCTATATTCACATTAGAGAAAGAACATAGAAAAACCCACAACAACAGCTCCGCCAAATTCCCCCTGGAAGGCCTTCAACGTTGGAGCTTCTGGATATTTGTATGTAAGTGGTCTTTTTCTCCCACGCCCCTTATTCGCAAGCTGAACCAAATTGGACTAGGCATGTATATTTGTATGTACACGTGTGTGGTACATTTATTCTTTCCTCTCCAACTTGGTGATCGCTTGGCATAATTGGGTCTTTAAAAACATTGATATTATTTGCAAATTTAACTAAGTGAATTAACTAACGTTAATTTCGAGACAAAAACAACACATATATATATAAAATACCCCTGGCATTCAAATATATCCATGCCATAAATCCATTTTTGTTAGCCGCTTATTGCTAGCTGTCGCGTAGTAAACCTCGATACAGTGAGTGCCAAATGCTTACCTCCACTTATCTAACTTAAAATTTGTAATAATTGAAATTAAATATTTCTGTTTTCAATTACGTTCAATTAAACTAAAAGAACATAGATAAACGCCTCACACTATCCAACATTAATTTTAATACTTAGTTTTAAAGAAAAAATCTACAGAATAATTAGGTTAGAATTTCCCTTTTGGTTTAAACTTAAATAATTCAGGGCTGCAAACCGGTTGTGAACCGAACCGGTTCGAACCCGGAATTCCGAATTTTATTTTACTTTGAACCGAACCCCTTTTAAATTAAAAGCTGCACCCGAATCTGTTTCGAACCTATAATATCGGTTCGGTTCAACAAAAATGGTGGACATCAGAAAATGTTAGCCTTTGCTTAGCGATTTGGTTGGTTTTAATAAACTCAGTCTTAAAATGGGCAGCGAAGTGAATTTAAAAACAACTACATTCAGACTTATAAAGGGTGATTTTTTAGCTAATATCTTTTTGGCAACACTGGTTTAAACAGCTCACGCACGTTTCGTGTTTTGTTTCACTGTCAAACATCTTCAGTTTGGTCTATAATATAACCATGGATCGTCTTACAAACGAACAATGCTTGCAAATTATTGAATATTATTATCAAAATGCGAGCCCTGTTAAGAAAGTTCTTCGCGTGAAAAATTGTGTTCAGCGACGAAGCTCATTTTTAAATAAGCAGAATTGTCGATTTTGGAGTGAATATCAGTCAGAAGCATTGCAAGAGCTACCAATGTATCCAGAAAAAGTCACAGTTTGGTGCGGTTTATGGGCTGGTGGCATCATTGGACTGTACTTCTTAAAAAATGATGCGAATCGTAACGTAACTGTGAATGGTGAGCGCTACCGTGAGATGATATCCAACTTTTTTTTGCCCAAAATGAAAGCTTGAAGCTGAAGAGCTTGAATTGCATGACATGTGGTTTCAACAAGACGGTGCCACATGCCACACAGCACGCGAAATAATGGACTTATTGAGAGGCGAGTTCGGTGATTATTTTATTTTACGTTTGGGACCGGTCCCGGCCGGGACCTAGATCGTGCGATTTAACGCTTTTAGACTATTTTTTGTGGGTCTTTGTTAAAGCTCATGTCTATTCAGACAAGCCCGCTTCAATTGACGCATTGGAAGACAACATTGAAGCATTTATTCGTGAGATACCGGCCGAAATGTTGGAAAGAGTATGCCAAAATTAGACTAAGCGGATGGACCATTTGAGGCGCAGTCACGGTCAACATTTGCATTTTCATCAATTCAAACATTAAATTATATGGACCGTACTATCGACTCAAATAAAAATTTCAATCATTTTTCTGAATTTTATGTGTTTTTTTTTTAAAAAAAAAACTTTCTATATCTCTTAAAAAATCCCCCTTTAGCCTTTAATATCCCCATCTCTAGTAGCCTGAGTTTTTTTAGATCCTTGACTTTAAAGCTTTCCAATGATTCACTGTATTTTACTCAATGGTAAATTATATTTCTAATATTCAATTTTATCAATGTGTTCCACAAATTGATTTCGACACAAAAACAACACGATTTCTATACGATTTTAATGGCTTTTAGGTCGAAAGCGATTATTAGAACACATATGATTAAATTCACTTCTAAATTTTAGCAATGTTTTGAAACTAAATAAATATATTGCTTTTGTTTTCAGTAATATTGAGTCCAGCATGGACTGAACCAATGTTCGAACCAAAATCTTCTTCCAAAAACCACGAACCTGAAATTTTTGAACCCTAACCACTGGTAAATTTTGGTTCGAACCAGCGTTCCGGAAATCCAAAACAATGTATCTGTTTGCAGCCGTGAAATAATTTGCAGTTCGCATACAGATATGAAATCATTGAATCCACCCCACTCCCGAACGAGCTTCGGAACCAGAGGATCTCGCCCGCAGTGTCCCTCTGATAGAAAACTAGCAGAAAACCGGTGAAATACTCTCTCCTCTTTTCTAACACACCCTAGCAACCACTACACAGATACTATTGATCTGAAAATTGACTTAAATCATGAAAATGAGAATAAGAATACTAAAATTGTAATATATTAAGCCTATGATTAAAATCTAAGCACTGACCAGTTTGCTCGTACTTTCCCATTTCGATTACCTAAAACCAATTATTTCCTAAGACTAACTAAAGTTAATTCCATTTAAAATTTCGCTTAAAGTCATTTTAGATCAAATAAAATCCCTAAACTTGTTTTTTTTTTCCCACTCAACGGACGTGGAACATTAAAACTGATTAAGCAGATAAAATAAAATATTGCCAAGTTCTGTTCATCAGTCATGCATTTTATTGTGCGTTTTTATGGAACATTAATGTCATCTGCCACGCGTTTTGAGTTTGACTTATGAGGGTGCGAAAGGGTGGTGAACAGCGTGGGGAGGGCATTGAAATGGCGACGTTTCGCACCAAAATGAATCTCAATTGTCGTGCAAAAACGAAAACTTTTTCATATCCATCCTAGTGGGTCTAAGCTGCCTGGTTAACGCCGGGCGTCAGTTTCGTTTTATTTGCGCCATTTGTTTTGTTGTTTCATTCGTAAACAAAAATTATGCGCCAATTTGTCATTTATTGTTTGCATCGTAAATATATTTATGATTTGTGCGGCAAATTTATTTGCTATGCGCACTTCGGTTTGGGTTTTTATAAACTAGCCGATGGGGCAAAGTGTTATTATTATTGAGTGCTTTCCAGCTGATGCCGCTGTGACACTTAAATATTTTTATGGGGCTTCGTTGACAATAATAAAGTGAACAGTTGCGCCAGATGGCCGACTCGAATGCTGCGAGTGCATTGGTTTCGGCTCTGCATAATCTCTTGTTGTCCATTTACTTCCCATCTGAATGCATCATCTTGCATCGGTAATCCTTTTCTTCTGCGCAAAGTACCAGCATAATTTTTAAAACACTTCCATCGTCGCAGTTCGCCGCACATTTTATGCAAAGAGATAGCGGCTATAATGGCAATTTCGGTGTGCAAATGTGCGTTGCTGGTCCTTGGATCCGGGTGAGCGAGACAAACTTTAGTTATGGCCGCATTATAAATTTCGAAATGCAAAACCAGCCACTTGGCAGGAGCCAGTGACTCCCTCTACCGTGCCCCATTTGTCAGCGTTATGTGCTCGCATACGTTGCGGTTTATGCACATGGCAATCGCTGCGGCTCTCCAGACTAAGGATTCCCAGTCCTAGTCCTCTTGCTGTGACAATCGCGTGGCTGCATTACGCTAATAACCTGAGCCCCGTGAGTTATGCGAGACATGGCAGACAATTTCCACGAATTTCGCTCGTTTTAGTTGAGTCACACAGATAAAGTCATTTCCCCCAGCCAGATTAAATATAATTTGTACTAATTCTGTTGAGCGGTTTATTAACTGAGCGACGTAGTTTGCAAAGAGCAACACTAGTTTCGGCTTTCAACTTTTTTGCAACTTTGCTTGTCTGGGACTCAAACCATACGGTACTTAAACACAAAAGCTGGCATCTTAGCGCACACGACTATCAATAACTCGAGCGGCATTGTAAATGGGAAGTGGCAGGAGAACAACGTATAGATTTTCTTTATGTAGCATTGAGCATTTGTGCTACATTTAGAAAACCTACATGTTAAGTGCGTAAATATAAGAATTTTTCATTGACCAAAATTGACAATTTCAATTTAGATTAGAATTTAGTGCAGAATACCCAAGGCCTACGTCTGGAAATCTAAATGCTGCATAATAATGTACCTATAAATGGCCCGGCGAACATGGTATTGCCTTAGGATTAGTAAATGTTGTGTCAACTTAGCAGAACTTAATTCAGTTTTTAGGAGAACTTCGTGAAGATTGCTTCACCGTGTAAATTTAGTCTATGTCGACGAGAGTTAAACTCTTACTACAAAATTATGACAAAATTATCGTGACCTGCGTCAACGTATAAGAATCCCCTTTATCCTGACCAGCACACATTTGGCAACTTCTCCGTGGTATTTACTCACAGTTTCATAAATATTTTTAAGCCAGCTTCAACCTGTCCGGCATGCAAACTATGTTATTAAGCTTTCGCCTTCTACAAAAAAACAATTCAAAGTTCATCCACTAATTAAGCACTGAAAGAGTGGAAAATGCACAAAAGCAGAAGGCAACCAAAAATTTATGTGGTTACCATCAACTTTTATGGCCGCCTCTCTGACGGAGGCAAAAAGTAGGATGAAAAATCCCATCAACATTATTTAGTTTTATGGCGCCAACATTTTTAGCGCTCACCTTTCGGCCAACGAGAAAGTCATTGATATGCTAACAAACTGTCACATGCAAATATCCTGAAGCAGGAGACTAGCGACAATATGGCTCATGAGAATGACAAGTCAAAAGGTCTAAGCGACAGTTCAGACAGTAGGAAATGCTTGTGCCAGGACATGCCACGGAAGTTCTTTTAACACACGCACACAAGCTACCACACAGCGTTTTGGTCAACTTCCGCCTGAGGTCATGTGGAGATGGATGAATGAGTGTGGATGGGGCTAGGGGCAGGGAAGGTACTGCGTCGGAAGTACGCACAAAAGCTGCATTTAAATGCTGTCAACAGACAAGCTCCACTCGACTACCGGCCCTGCTGAGACAGTTTACTGGACAAAGTTATGTGTCCATAGCAGGTGGACACTTCTAATGTCCCCAGAAATGGCACACAGAACGACAAAGTGAGGGCAAGCATATTGGGAAAAGTGATGCATTTCCTGAAAGGGTAAAAATCTCACAAGGAGTATGTTTCGATTCTTCCGCCTCAAAAACTCTGTACCAAAGGGCCGAAGACCTTCCTGCCTTTTTTTCCAAAGTCTTTCACATTATTTTGCTGAAGATGGTAGAGATTTTGACGGTGGTGGTCAGTCGGTGGTTGGCTCCAGCCTAATATTACTGCATTCCTGAAGAGCTTCGCTTAAGAGTTATTCCTCCCAGTGTCGAAGTGTCACTGCCCCCCACTGTATAGACCAGCAGTAATCAGCTGGCAGCTAGCAGTAATCCGCGATTCCTAAGCTAGGTTCGAAAGTCCAGGTGAAATCGTGCTCAAACCCTTTCGGTCCATTCGTAGCCAAGTTCATCAAATGTTAATGTGATTCTCGCGACAAAATGAATTTGGCTGAAATTGTGTGACTCTAGTGCTGCCTGAATGCTATTAAGGTAAGGTTAGGTCTATGCTAGATAAAGTAGGTTTTAATTAATTCCCATACATATTTTCTGTCTTCATCTAGTTTTGATTCATACTTTCAGGATTAACAGGATGTAACTTTATTCATCAAACCGTTACAAACGCAACAAATTTTGTGAAAAGAAGAAGAGTCCTTGGGCTATATGCTATAGTGGCTTTAGTTCAAATTCGACCACCGCTCTAAATATTAGATGACGATAAAATTTTAAAAATTTTACTGTAATCTAACAAAAAAATTCTCCAAAGATTACAATTTGGACTCTTTCGGGTTAGCAACTGCAGCTCGCTTGATTTTGATACCATTGCAAAGGGTATTATAATTTTGCCCAGAAGTTTGCAACGCATAGAACATTCATTTCCGACCCCATAAACTATATATATTCTTGATCAGGGTGACGAGCTGAGTCGATTGAGCTTTGTCCGTCCGTCTTTCCGTCTGTCCGTCTGTCTGTCTGTCTGTTTCTACGCGAACTAGTCTGTCAGTTTTAAAGCTATCGAGCTGAGATATTGCACAGAGTCATCTTTTTGCTGCACACTACTAATATGCCGGAACCGACCGGATCGGATGACTATATCTCATAGCTCCAATCGGTCGGAAAACTAGTTTTAGTGAGAAAAACTTTTTTCTTTTCAATGGAAACGTCTCCAATCTTTGTAATCGTATGCTTTTTAATAATTCTACCAAGTTTTATCAAAATCGGACAACTATATGGTATAGCTGCCATACAAAAGGTAGGTCTGAAAAACAGTCTTAGTTTGAAAAACTTTTTTGTTTTTAATGGTAGCATCCTGCAATTTTGTACTTGTTTGTTTCACATGCTTTCACATAATTTTTACAAGTTTTTGGCCAAATCTGAAAATGGGAAAAAGAGTATTTATTTGAAAATATTTAAGTGAGCATTTGCAAGGGTATAAAAACTTCGGCACAGACGAAGTTAGCTTAGCTTTCTCGTTTTAGGCTGTATGTGTTCAGTATGTGTTCTTTCCCATATGACTCAAAAATCCAGAAATTTCTCCCCGATGTGAGCTACTTATCTTGTAAACAAGAACTGATGACGCCAATCCGAGACCACTTTGGAAATCTTTAGAGAAAACTGAACTAAAATTTAGCATCGAAACGGCTAGACTTAAATGGCTGTTGCACTTCAAATTTATAAAGAAGGCTTTTGTTGAAATCGGTGTAGATGACATCCGCTTGTTTCCGATTAAGAAGGTTTATGGAAACAGAAGGCCAACGACTAAAACTGTGCTCGGATGGACAAAGGATGGGTGGACAAAAATGTTGTAGTTGGAAAGAAATTGTGTGCTCAAAAAGATTAAATATGGCATTATGCTTACAGATTCCTCGGGAATTATCCAATTCCGATCTGCACCAGTTTTTATAAATAGGAATAATAAACGATGCCTTTAAAACTGGGGAAAGACAATTAGCCCAAGGGATAGGCTGATTAGTTGAAGAAATGCTATGGACATTGTCCGGTTCAGGTGGAAATAACGGCGCCTTTAAACTTGACAAAAGACAACTGTAATCAATAATCGAAGAATAAATGAAGGATAATGTTTATGTTTGTTCTTTTTGTAAACGACCTCCCCTCAAGTCATATCGCACTCAACTGTATTTATGTATGCAGATGACTTTAAAATCTGCCTTCCATACTCGGAGTGGTTCTTGCACACCCGCCTATAGCTAGACCTAAACGAACTGCAGAAGTGGTGTTTAAATAATCTTCCGTTCTGACACCATTCTAAATGTCAAATGATGGCTTTTCATCGTAGCTCTCCCCAGATTGTCTTCTATTCTATTGGGAATCAGGTCTTAGACTGCATTACGCAGGTAAAGGATCTTGGTGTACTATTCGATCAGAAATTGTGTTTTAACACCCACTTCGCCGCCACATTAAACGAGTTTTGGCATTTATTAAACGCTGATCTAAGAAGTTTGACGACCCCTATACACGAAAACTGTATACATATCCCAAGTACAACCTATTTTGGAATATTGTTCTAGTGTATGGGGCCCACAGTACAAAGAACAGCAATCGCATATCGAATCTGTTCAGAAACAATTTTTAATTTTCACTCTCTGCAATCTGAATTGGGACTCTAGCAGGCTTGTACCGTCTTATCCATCAAGGCTTGCACTAATCGATCTTAAATCTTTGCATCACCGCAGGTGTCAATGGCAATGGTGTCCTATTTGTGCACAAGGTTCTTTTCGGATTGGTTGATTCTCAAGCGATTCTCTCTTGGATAAATTTAGTAGCTCCCTTGAGGTTTACTGGTCCAACTACGCCCTACATGAACCATTTCGGGTCTTATGCTCCAATTATAATTCCCTTTACTTCATTTTTTCTTTTGAAAATCCGCTTATGGTTATCTTAAGTCAAATTTATAAGCATCTTGAATCATCCAAAGTGTAAGCAAATTTTTTTTTTGCATTTTGTTTATCTAAATTTAGTCTAAATTAGCAGATCATTGTGTACCAAATACACAAAAACAATAACTTGGAGACTCTAGCTGAGTTGAAAGAAGACGCAAATAGGCTGACTATATCAGTGTTCCGCAAAGCGTGTGCCGCGGCACACTGGTGTACCGTGGTCATCAGTTGGTGTGCCGCGGAAAAAAGATAATTCACCTAAAAATAGCTGAGAGCTATAAGAGCGAGGCGCTTTGTTGGGCGAGGAGCGGGACAGGTGTACCTTGAACACAAAAAGTTTGCGGAACACTGGACTATATCACCCACTCAGGGATAAATCCCATAATAAAACCCTAAACAAACAAACCCAAATCAAACAAAACCCTTTGTAATAATATTTAATAAAAATCACTTTAAATTGAACTGTTAATATTATAATATCGGAGCAGTTTTCACTGAGTGTCATGATTGCTATCATTTACATTGTTAAAATGCACTAAATTATCGAGCTGCGTAGAGTTTCGATGAGATTGGACAAAATCGTAGATTTTTTTGGGTCGTCCTGTTTGCATCAAAGTAGGTAATTGGTCTAACAATCCTGAATTAGATATCTGGGAGCGAAAGCTTTCCTAACTCCTATACTGACATATGGTATATAAATATTTGATAGTGATTTGAATAGTCAGAATAAAATAACTGTGGCATTTAATATCATATCTAGATTTTTATATACTCTTGGTCGAAAAAATTTAAATAATTGGATTCACGGAAAAATATTAAAACTATTGCACAACATAATAATTACTATTTAATACCATATTTATTTTAAATATTAAATGAACAACTTAGTATCCTTAAGATGAAAGCTCTAGGTAACAACTTATGTTAGTAAACTCTGGATCAACCTACCTCATTATTTAAATACCATAACAAGCACACACACACTAATGAATAGTTTAATGGAGCACATTAAAAATAATAATATATTATTCGACTTATCTAAATCAAAACAAAACTAAATTTATTTATTCATGTTCCAAATAGGGATTTTTGTTTAATGTGAAATAGTTCTAGGTATTAGTCTTATTATCCTGTCAAAAAATGAAATTTTCCAATGTGAAACTAATTGTAGTGAAATTCCCGTTGTGACTAGTGCAATAATTTAAGGAACTCCTTATAGCACTGTGAAGAAGAATTAAAGAAGTCTAAATCTAATCTAAACCTCGAATTTTTATTAATTTTTAATTGTCAAGTGACCGTTGAACCATAGAGTAAACAGAGAACAAGTAGGAGGATTCACTCGAGGAACAGTGTCGATATAATTTTGAATCACTTTTAACCCGTGCGAGTTCGCTTAACAGAAGTTTTTTATTATATTTGAAAACTACACAACCGGCTGGACATTCCCACCAACAACGCAAATCTCTCCTTTCAAATCTTTGAACTATCTGATTGTCCTGTTGTTTAAATGAGTTTCAATAAATCACATCTGTTTTTTATGAGTAAAAGTTTATGGGTCTTTTACATATTAACATGTTTAAGCCATAAATTTCGAACGAAAAGAATATGCAAAATAAAAAACAGAAAGGGACACGTGCAACGGCGCCTAAGTCCAAGGCCGCAGGCCTCTAGCGAAAATCTAACATAAAGCCCAGAAGAAGCACACAATCGGACGGACGCAAAGGAAAGCAAACAGTCAAAAAGTCGTACGTGTACGACTTAGACGAAAAACGGCAGACAGACTTGATTATCCTCTCGTTTTTTGTGGACGAGCTTTGTTCGCTCTCAATTTAAGTTGGTCAGCAAAAAACTGTGTGCAAAAAAAACAACCAGTAAATTTGTTTACAACTTCTAGGAAAAACTGACTCAACCCGTAAAAAAACCGTAACAACTGACTAAAAATATTGCAAATGTTAAAAGTTGAGCATGGTTTTTACTAAAAAGTTCTGGGAAAAGGAATATGAAACTTAAAGACTTAAGGACTAGGATTGAATAACCTTATCATTTGGGAGACTTAACATTTGATATTCAGACACAAGGTCATAAAAATAAGTTAACCAATTCACTTCAACTATTCCTGACGCTTTGCTTCCAGGATTAAGCACTAACCTGATGTGCCTTGCCTTCACCTTGAATCCGTTGTCCTACCCATTGCAGATGTCATATAAATCTTTCAGAAGTTGTTATTGTTCATGTTGTTGTTTTCGTAGTGCGGTTTCAATTTAATTGCATTTGCTGCTGCATTTTCCAAAGGATTCCTTTTACGCATTATTATTTAACTAACAAGTAACTAGAAAAGTTTTTAATACTTGGGTAACTTTGTCTTTAAATTGTTCACCGAAGCCAACGACAAAGTGGAGCAAAACGACATCGACTGACGGGCTGGCGGGCTGTCGGGCCGCCTGGCTGGCTGCTGGTGCAGTTGCAGTTGCGCTGCCGCTGACAGCCTGCAGCCAAAAGGCGAAAACAAAAGGCAGAAGTGCAAAGGAACGCGATAGAGGCAAAAAGTATGCTAAAATTAAATAAGATAAAATCTCATAAAAATGAGAGCAGTTTGCCAGCGTGTGGTGGCTTGCCGAGTGAAAATATTTTAGATCAAAAATGTTATCTCATTAAATTTCTTTCACAAGTTTCTCAGCCTCTTTGACAGCAGCTTAAATGTATATTCAAACATAAATATTTTCCTATTAAGTTTCGTGATTCTATTGTTGACGTTTTATAAATGATTGCCGAGGAAAAATAAATCGTATGTTATTTGCTGTTTGAATTTATGAGTTGTTTTTAAGATTAATAGGAGACAATTTTCTTAGAAAAGTGAAAGCTTGACAAATGTGTTTATACGGGACTATGAATTGGAGGAGAAAGGAGCAACACTACTCCGGGAAAAAGGGAAAATATAGACTGAATAAGTTAATCACTCACATAGCCCATATCAATATCTTAGCATTCTGTCATCGACTTCACGTTTTATTGATAAGTCTCCAAAGGTGTTTCTACTGCGTTCAGCGTTCACGTCCACGTCCACTACAGCTGATCTGGTCTGCAAAGGTAAACACCTTTGAGCATCAATTCAAATGAAATTAAATGACATTGTTTTACTAAATGCAATTGAAAGAAAGTATTGCAGCAAATGCAGGTATCATTTTCGGCGTTTTTAAAAGCCTATTTTAACTATAGCCGATATGTACATTATACCCAAATCTGCGCTTTAACATGGATTAGAGATAAGTGGTACCATGAGTTATACTCTACTCACCTGGCTTTTCCAATCAAATCGGTGCCGGATATCAATTCATAGCCTTGGTAGAGTGTATCATCCAAAGTCGAAAATCAAATTGCAATTCATATAACCAAATCTGCCCAAACCCAAAAATGCTCTCTTTCTATTTGTGTAATCAAATTCTCAAAATTTGAACACGCGGTGGGTTGTGAGTTCGAGTCCCACTGCTAGCGAAATTTTTTAATTGTTTTGTTTTTCTTTTAAATTTTTTTTTTTTTGTTCGTTTTCTTTTTCTTTTTTATACCCTGTTCCCATTGAAAATGGAAAAAGGGGGAACATGAAGTTGTGCGAATGTATGTAACAGGGAGAAGGAAAATTTTCCGACCCCATAAAGTATATATATTCTTGATCAGCATGAACAGCCGAGTCGATATAGCCATGTCCGTCTGTCCGTCTGTCCGTCCGTCCGTCTGTCCGTCTGTCTGTCTGTATGAACGCGTCGATCTCAGAGACTATAAGAGATAGAGCCACAAATTTTTGCACGAAGGTAGATTTATGCTGTACGCAGATCAAGTTTGTTTCAGATTTGAAAAATTCCACCCCGTCCCCCTTTTATCCCCAAAAAACCTAGACCTCCTCTATAAATCCAAGACCTAAAAAGCCGTCAGATCCACATTTTCAAGTTAGAGCCTCGTGGTTTAGTATACATCAAGCTAGGCTCAATATCTATCTATTCTGAAAAGTACAATCAGATCGGACCAAAAACACCGGAGTTATAAGCGAAACAGTTGAGCTGATAAAAGCAGCCCCCCAGTTGTTGATCAGGACTAGAAAAGTATTGCCTACATTTAGGATGACATCTTCAAAAATTCAAAAACAAATAAATGAAAATAAATGAACAGGGTATTTTGTGGTCGGGAAACTCGACTGCAGCGCCCTTACTTGTTTTTATTGAGTTTGTTTCCTAACAATGCACTATGTATTAGTATGAGTCACAGCTTAAATGCGAGGTCATTTATTGTTAGAAATAAACGCATTGATAAAAATCCCACAAAAAATAAGCTACAAAAACAAAATTAAATTTAATAAATAAATAAGTGCGGCTGCAGATGGACCCTGAGTTGCACGGCTCACAAAGAAGAATTACTATAACACAAGCACCACTACCATGAATTTAAGGTTATTTTCGGGGGTTTTCGGCAATTGTCCCCTGCGAAAGCCACTTCTGAATTCGTACCGCGGTTTTTCACAATTGTCTGAATGATAAAAGTTTCTCCAAATTCGCCCAATGCTTTGCCAACTAAAGTTCAAATCAAAGTATTATTTTAAAAGTAAGAAAACATATTGTGCGTTTTTAGCAGATTAACCCGATTTACGATTATTAATTTACGACTTGAGATTGCTGATGATTCTCTGCTGAATGTCACTGACTGCTAAGTTAGGCTATTTTCAGGCTTTAGTACATTTCGTCAACTCATTTAATGCTCAATTTTAAAGGGCTTTTGCCGCTGTCAGTTTGTCAGTCTGTTTTCAGTTTTGGGGTGAACAGTTGGACGAGCAATCAATAAACGGTCTCACCAATCATAGATTTTGTGTGATTTCATCTCAGCAAACATGATTGTCATATTTACCAATCGAAGTCGGCAATCATTGTATTCAGCAGGTAAAATCGGCAATCATAAATCGGTAATCGTAAATCGGATTTATCTGCTGAAAACGCCCATTGTTAGAAATCAAAGCCAACACAAAATTATATAAAGTTGAAAAGCAACTCTGCGTATGAGTAATATCAAAAACTTTGGAGCCCCGTCGCGTCGACTGAAACATAACTTTTTAAACTTTTTGTTTTTTTCTTATAGAATCTACACTATACACTAGCGAACCAAGAGGAGCTAGTATGACCTTACATTTTCCATACAAATGAACATATTTTCACTTATCAAAAAATAGGAATCATATATAATATTTCTTAGGTATTGAGATGTAAATTAGAGCCGACCTCATCAGGGAAAAATGGAAATAAGTAGCATTTTGCATTACCAAAGCTTATGTTTGCTTTTTTTATTAATAATTCTGAAAGCTGAAAAATTTCATTTCAATTTTTCAATTCAAAACTTTGGAAAATATTACTCATACGTCTCGCAAACCAAATACATATTTCATTGGTTGTCATTTTCTGAATTAAATAAGGCATTGAACCTTTAAAAATGCATACTCAGGAGGTCAGATCTAATGTACATATTGAAAATATGAGATTTATCGAGAGTATGGAGCAAAATATAACCACAGATCTGATAATCTCTCAAGTGGCTATTAAAAAAAGTTTCAAATCACCTCTCGTATTTGTCAGAGGAAGTGTCTTCATTATTGGTCCAAGCGTTGGGAAAATAGTCTACGTCCTCGGGAAAGAAGGAACTTGTTTTAAAAAATGGAAATGTGAAACATTTTCTAGGTAATGCCTATTCAAAATAATATGTTATTTCTTACTAACAGAATACCCTCAGAATACATAAAAAATGGACACCTTTACCTCCAATCGGAGATTAATATTTTTCAACTGAATTCTTAAATAGAGATGATGTCAACTTCCAAAATAACTATGAGGTCATTAAATCCTTGCCCGACGTCAATGATGTGGCAGAGCGGGCTGTAAAAATGGTAAAAGACTATAGTGGCAAGCTTACAACGACGCCAGTCCAAAAACTGTGTGTGCTCCAGGGCGTTGAAAACCACAGAAAAATGTATCTGAATTGCTAAAACAAATCGCTTTCTTGCCCATTTAAATAAATCAAAGACACATTTAGCACATATCATATAATTTTGTTAATTTCTCACACATAAAGGGATGTTTTTTATACTTTGCACCATGGGTACAAAGAGCTCAATGGGGCTGTGCAAATGTATGCAACTGGGAGAAGAAAGCGTCTCCAACCCTTAAAGTATATATATTTTAGATCAGCATCAGCAACCGAGGTGATTGCGCCGTGTCGGTCAGTTTGCATGAGCGCAAGGGCCTTCTAGCGTGTATAATAATTATTATTAATTATTCATTATTTATCGATCCTCGAAGTTTAGGAATGATCAGATGGATAATGGCAGCAACCGTTCAAGTTTAGCTCGTGTGACGCCTCATTTAAGAGGTATACAGGGTTGCCCATATTCGACGGACCCATGTTTTTTTTAAAAAAATCAAAGAAAAAAATAAAAATTTGGCGGTTGGCAATCTTAATCATTTAATTTGTTCCAAGTAGATTTGTTTACATCAATTTTTGAATATGATATCTCTCAAATGGCCGCCTCTGGCGTTGATGGCGTATTGTGCCCTTTTTGCAGCATTTTCCATCGTTTTCGCCAACATTTCGGCCGGAATAGCGGCTATTTCTTCACGAATGTTGTCCTTGAGCTCTTCTACGGTCCTTGGCTTGTTAACGTAAACCTTTGACTTCAAATATCCCCACAAGAAGAAGTCAGGCGGCGTCAAATCGGGCGAACGCGGTGGCCAGTCCTCCAAATCACCACTTTTCGACATCAAACGGCCCGGAAACAATTTCTTCAGAAAATCGATTGTTATGCGACTTGTGTGCGGTGGAGCGCCGTCTTGTTGAAACCAGAACTGCCTCATACGCTTTCGACGAATAATTGGCATCACAAAATTGGTCATCATGTCGCGATAACGCTCCTGGTTGATGGTAACAGCATGGCCATTTTCATTTTGGAAGAAAAACGGCCCAATGACCGTTTTCGCACTAACGCCGCACCAAACTCAGAGCTTTTTCGTCATGAAGAGGCACTTCTTGAATCTCCTGAGGATTTTCAGTGGCGAAAATTTTTCGTATAAACGCTTAATGGTGTTCTTAGAAGGCGCACTTTTCACATTTTTTAATTTTTTAAAAGCACGTCGAGTTTTCACATTTGACTTGTTCTGTTGAATGTAAATTTCAACTATTTCAGAGCGCTCGCGAGGCGTGTATTGTTCCATTGTAAAAATCTGCTTGGACTGACGCTTCAAACGCGGTATGTCATTAAGCGATCTGACATCTCTGTCAAAAGTTATGGCGTTGCCAGATGGGACCGTCGAATATGGGCAACCCTGTACTGGTAGCCCCTTAGAGTTCGGAAAACTGAGCTTTCCCAAGAAATAATCAGCGCAGAAGAGATGAAATTTTGCAGTAATATATTATTACCCAAATATATTTATTTTACCCTTGTTTATATTTAAAGTATTTTTTTCAACGGTAAGTATTGACTTCAAACCATTTTTACGCCAACTGCTTTAAATTAAAAAGAAGATTGTTTTATTTTTTCAAAATTCAGACTTAAAATTCTACTAAAGACTTACCAAGAAGCCTGTTACAGTTCCTAATCATGTTTTAAATGGCAGGATGTTTTAGCAGGATGCACTACTCTGCCAATCAAGATGATATAAATTTAAGAAAACTGCCATGATTAGAGCATAGGCTCGGCAATTTGTAAAGACAGTTTCAATAAAAACTCAACAACATTAGCTTATAACAGATAATTGCTTAAAGTTGGACTTTAAAGTACAACTTTGGCACTTTCTGCCATATCAAAAAATGTTCAGGGATGCATTGATTTGTGCTCTATTGTAAAGCACTTATAAATCCAAAAATATTATGAAATATGGGCTCCTGTTGCAGGTGTCTTTGAAGCAGCAATTAAGTTTCCCTCAAAAGGGTCCTTAAACGCCAAAGGCGAGACTATCAACTAGTTGAACTTGAGGGAAGAACCAATTGGGCCCCGAATTTTATATTTTTCTTCACCAAAGAAATCAAATTAGGAACTAAAACTTGATTTTAAATTTAAGTCCAATAAAACTGACACTTCTTCTTGGATTTTACCCACTGAAAAATCCAAGTAAGTCCTTCTTCTACATGCTCTCTCCGTCCTTCCCTGCACTCACCCTGTGGCTTTGCATAGTTTATCATAATTTGAGCGCATTTTGCCAGGATACTTAGAAACATGGCATAATTTGAGGCACCTCATAAGCGCATTTGAAAAAGGCTGAGCAGCAGCTTGAAGGGTGGCTCAAGCCCAAAGACATTTGGCCAACTGCGTTCAACTTGAAGCCTAAACACACGATGGTTATTACGTTAATTTACATGTCTGATGCGGCACTTTGGAGGCGTGGCAGGTGCGACTAATGCATAAATTCCACCCGCCCCCCACACGCTCGTGCGTTGTATGTTTGTGGCAGGGAAAATATGCACGGCTGAGTGTGTGCGCCTATGCAATTCAGCTCGCATGAGCAGCCGCGCTTGTTTTATATGCCAAAACAAAATGAGTTTCTCGCATGCCTGCCTAGCGGCAACTAAATACAACTGCATTAGAGCTAAAGGCAGCCGGGAGGCTTACCTATAGCCCCACTCCCGAGCACCCCGCCCACCCCCTTAATTGAGCTAAAATAGCTTGCATAAAAATGCAAATTGTCACATATCCTGCGCGGCTTTCTCTATTTAGTTTTAAACATTTTGTGTCGCAAATTGTTTGCGGCTTATCCCCGCAGCAAATCTTACTTTGAACCTTCTGGCCATAAATAACAGCATTGTTAGGCCGAATGGCAGGCAATTTGTTTTTAGAACCTTCGTCCGCCCTGCCCCCTCCCGTAAGCCCCAACTCGCATGCTGACTGTATTTTGATATGCGGGAAACAACTCGACGGGAGCCATTGTAGTTTTTATGCGTTTAGCTTGCAAATGTTGCGTTAATTGAAATGCAGCCAAGCGTTGATGAAAGGTTTCAAGAATTGCAGATAAATGTGGGCTAAATGTTGGCATAATTGCTATGGAAGGTGGGAAAGGACGTGCGCTCTTAACTGGTGGACCTACACATTTGTAGCCCATCAAATGAGAGCAACATTTAATAATGAGTAGCTATAATTGTCTTCTGTTTTTAGGAAATTGCTGCTTAATGAGACAATTTCAACAAAACTTTAAAATTCATTTGCCATTCAAAAATTTCACAACAACGGAACGTGCTTTCCACTTCCGCAAGGCTGAATATGAATTTATTCTAGCAGCTGATTTTACACCTACACTCCAAACATAAACTCAAAATTGATAAAGGTATTATTTTTGGTATTGTCGCGACCTGGGTATTAACAAAAGCACAAATCAAACACAATACTCTGAATAGTTTCTTTGAAAAAAAGTCACAAAGTCGGTCAAGCCCTAATATATCTAGTATTTCTGTAGAGATTTCTGCTTATCCGATCCGATTAAATCATCGGATCTATGGAATCCTTGGTCGAGCCTCCAGCTCTTCCCATCCATTTACCTAATGTATTTCGGTCGATCTATATCGGTCGGTCTATATCGAAACGGCTGTAGATGCTAATCAAGAATATATACAGGGTTGCCCATATTCGACGGACCCATGTTTTTTTTATAAAAATCAAAGAAAAAAATAAAAATTTGGCGGTTGGCAATCTTAATCATTTAATTTGTTCCAAGTAGATTTGTTTACATCAATTTTTGAATATGATATCTCTCAAATGGCCGCCTCTGGCGTTGATGGCGTATTGTGCCCTTTTTGCAGCATTTTCCATCGTTTTTGCCAACATTTCGGCCGGAATAGCGGCTATTTCTTCACGAATGTTGTCCTTGAGCTCTTCTACGGTCCTTGGCTTGTTAACGTAAACCTTTGACTTCAAATATCCCCACAAGAAGAAGTCAGGCGGCGTCAAATCGGGCGAACGCGGTGGCCAGTCCAAATCACCACTTTTCGACATCAAACGGCCCGGAAACAATTTCTTCAGAAAATCGATTGTTATGCGACTTGTGTGCGGTGGAGCGCCGTCTTGTTGAAACCAGAACTGCCTCATACGCTTTCGACGAATAATTGGCATCACAAAATTGGTCATCATGTCGCGATAACGCTCCTGGTTGATGGTAACAGCATGGCCATTTTCATTTTGGAAGAAAAACGGCCCAATGACCGTTTTCGCACTAACGCCGCACCAAACTGTGACTTTTTCGTCATGAAGAGGCACTTCTTGAATCTCCTGAGGATTTTCAGTGGCGTAATTACGGCAATTTTGCTTATTTACGGTCCCATTCAATGTGAAATTTTAATTTTTTAAAAGCACGTTGAGTTTTCACAATTGACTTGTTCTGTTGAATATAAATTTCAACTATTTCAGAGCGCTCGCGTGGCGTGTATTGTTCCATGTTAAAAATCTGCTTGGACTGACGCTTCAAACGCGGTATGTCATTAAGCGATCTGACATCTCTGTCAAAAGTTATGGCGTTGCCAGATGGATCAGTCGAATATGGACAACCCTGTGTATTTTATTTGGTAGGAAATGCTTTCTTCTGGCTGTCACATACTTTTGCACAAACTAAATAAATACTCTTTTTGTACTTACGACTCCCACTTGAGCTGTGTAGTTGTTGAATTGAGGTTGATATTTTTAATATTTAACAATTCGAAAGCAAGAAAAATAAAACAAAACTGTTCTACTGACATTTGTACAAAGAATGTAAAATTCCTCAAGTGGGATCCTGGGAGTCGATTACTACTTTAAGCTTCCCAAGACTAAAACAACTGTAAGAACCACTCAAATCAGATAGAGGAAGTACACTAAAGATTGAGGCATCAGCAAGTCCGTCTCTATCATGGCTTACAAAATGTATTGATAAGCATCACGCCAATGATAATATTGTTTTTGTGGCACGCTCTCTATGCAGTAAACACATTTCTTGTATTAAATTTACAATATGTACAGTGTGCACAAACTGTAAAACGTATGCACCTCCATTGAATCCAATCGAAAATGCCAATTTTAAGAGAAAGTTCTACGACAATGCATTTACAACCCAAAAACGTTAATTCTTGATCTTAAAACCCAAGAAAGTCGATGCAAGCGGAATTCTGCAATGACGCGAAAAGTTCCCAAAATATAAGGAAGGCTGATCGCTATGGTCAAGCAATTTCTTCGTAAAAATGCTTTAAAGTGTAAATAGTAAAATATCAAGAATTCAAGTTTCTCTGGCATCAAATATAACATCTATGATTGGTGCAGCATTTGTCCATTTAATAGTCCACATACCTTATTGATTTCTCATATATTTTTTATTCACTGAGGCAAAATGACAAATTGATACATTAACTTTATCTTAAATAATTTCGAGGTTAAAAAAAAAATCCCGGGATGAGACCCTTCAAATCTGATAGAAGGCATACTCAGTTTCTCATCTGTACCCTAGGTTCGCCGTCTATGGATACTTTTGTACCAGCAACACAAAGCGTCAACTATTTGCACCAAATTGTTAATAGTTCGAGATAAAAATCTACAAAGTTCAGCAAACACAGACAGGGTCATTGAGCACATTATATCAAATTATATCGCGTTATTCGAATAATTGGTTAAGGTACATCCAAAAGGGGTCAAACCCAAAGTCTTGAATATCTTTTAAACCGCACGGTAGATTTTTATTATAACTAAACTTCTGACGGTCTATTGCATGTCAATAAGAGATGATATTTGCCAGTCAAAAAACCGCGAGATGGAGTACCATTTGAAGATTCGCCCATAAACCACTCCATTTGTGCCATATACTTTACAGAAAAATAGACCAAACTGCGTTTTCGGTTTCACCAACTAAGTTGGTTGGCGGGCAATGGGTATTTTTGTACAAGCAACTGCATTAGAACAACATTGGCCATTTAGGGTATTAGCAGCTTTGCCAAAATTATGCCATTAATCTAATAGGTAACCTACTTCACTGCAAGCAAGAAAATAGCAAAAATACACTATAAAATGTCTTTAATAGACTAACCGCGATAACGGGTGATAACTAAAAATGTGGACTAAGTTTATTCAAACCAATTAATCATTATTTAATGAACGATAATTAATGAACTCTGTTCTTTTGCTTAATACTATCTTATTTCTTATATCTAATCAATGAACTTGGTCATATGGTCCAATATTCGCCACGCGTCGCAGTTTTGTGACAACACCAGCACAAGCACGTTGTACACCATTTGTGCCAATTTCTTAGAGGCATTTTTTGATCCTGGTGGTCAGTTGCTTGATATTTTTAGCTCTCCATCGACTTTTGTACACCAAACATTTGAGTTCACCGAAGTAATCCTCAATTGGACGACACTGTGGTAAGTTAGTGGGGTTACGCTCTTTCGGGACATTAGGAATATTTTTGTTATTCAGAAACTCCAGGGTCCTCGTTGCATAACGTGATGAAGCCTTGTCTGGCCAAAACATATAATTGTCATCTCTAAAGTATATCTGAACGTATGGAAGCAATATTTTCTTAAGACATTAATTTTGGTATATTTCTTGATTGATTGCAAGTCAACTTGGCTTGAAGTATGGTTTGGAAATGTCCCTCTCAGACACAGTAATGTAAAGCATAACTTTTTGCTCGAATTTTTGTATACCCTGTTCCCATTGAAAATGGAAAGAGGGGGATCATGGAGTTGTGCGAATGTAATGTAAGTAACAGGGAGAAGGAAACATTTCCGACCCCATAAAGTATAAATATTCTTGATCAGCATGAACAGCCGGGTCGATATAGCCATGTCCGTCTGTCTGATAGAGATAGAGCCACAAATTTTTGCATGAAGGTAGATGTATGCCGCACGCTGATCAAGTTTGTTTCAGATTTGGAAAATTCCCATTCATCTTCAAAAATTCCAAAACAAATAAATGAAAACAAATGAACAGGGTATTTTGTAGTCAGGAAGCTCGACTCCAGCGCCCGTACTTGTTTTATACTTGAATTTGACATCAGGAGAGACCTTTGAAGTGTCATTAGTATAAAATATGTCATTTCCTGGCATTTGTGGAGCACTTAGTGTGAAATAACTTTCGTCATCCAAAATGAACGATTTTTTGTGTTAATTTCTACACATCCACCGGCAGTGTGATTTCACTAGCTGAATTTGCTCATCGGAGTACTCAGGTGATCGCTGCTTCTTTCTAGCTTCAATGCCAATCTTTCTTAACGATTTGCAGACTTGACTTCTGCCATCCTTGTCGTTGAAAGTCCTCTTCAGCACCTTCAGGTTCTCTCTGGTCATGATTGTAGCTTTTTTGCGGGAACCAGATATCCTTTCTATTCTTAATGTATTCAGAATAGAATAAATTGTGCTTCTTGGTACTCCTTCATCCAAGAAATGTAAACACGTGTACGTTTTTTCCATTCTCTTTGTGATTTGCGTAGAAGCGTACAGTTACAGATAAATGGAAGTAAGTGATGCCATAAAAAGATGATGCAATAAGCTACTTAATTACGATATATGGACTTCGTAAGTCAAAGCGTATGGTAACAGTGACCAAATCAATTTAGTCCAGATTTTTAGTTATCACCCGTTGCACTTAGATGCTTCGAACTAAAGTTTTTAAATGATAATATCTGTTCTCCGGCTGGTAATGAAGATAGATTTAGATAGATTAGAATAATTGCATAATTTTTGGGAGCTGGTAATACCCCAAGTGGTCGATCTTGCAGTTAGTCAATAGCTAGTACAAAAATGATCGTAGTCAGCGCAAAAATGCTTTGAACGATAATCTGAAAACACAGATTGGTATTTATTTTAGTCTAGTTAATTTCCCATACTGCGTGGGTTGTGGGTGGATCTTTAAATTGTACTTCATCTCGCGGTTTTTTGTCTGAGGAGCAACATCTCTTAGGCTCACGAAATAGCGCCATCATAAATTTAGTTTAGAGGAGCAAAGATTCTTTCACTATTTTGGCTTCTGTGCCATTAAATTGAAGCTGTAGATAGTGGAGCCTGCATTTCAACTCCGAATCCAAATGGCAAATCAGAAGCATTGCATTGCATTGCACCTTATTTAACAGCCGAGTGAAGTTTTTCAATTTTGCATAGCTTCCCAGAGGGAAAAATAAGTAAACATTTGGTTCAAAGCAATTAGTAGCTTTTTTTGAGAGCGAAAAAATTCGACTTGATTCACTGGGTAAACATTTTTTAATGAGATTGGCTTAGTTTATAAATGGATCTCACATTCGGACGGATCTCAATTGATCGGATCGGGAATCAATACTATTTACAAGCGTTGCAGATGTGCTGCTTATGCTCCGTCCGCCCGTAGATGATTGTAGGAACAAACAACTACAGCAGCAATGCCATCCACCTGCGATAGAAAGATATGATCCAATCCCCAGACCTTTTGTACTTAACGATGGTGACGTGCTAGTTCACTGCGCCATTTCACACAATTGTAGACGCATGTCTAAGTGGCTACTTGTACGGTGACTAACTTGAGTTGTTCTCAATTCATGAACATTTGAACGAAAATCTTTTTCTTTAGTTCTTTTCTGAACAGGATTATCCCTCACTGAACGTATTTCACAGCCGACTGTAGTTTTTTGGTTTTCCATAGCTACTCACTTAACAGCTGACTGTAGTTGGTGTGTGGCTAACGCCACTGATGTTTAGAAAGTGGAGGACGCAATTCAATCACCAGTTGCCAGTTAACAACCCTGCGTCTGAACTCATCTTAAATATTCATAGTTTAATTAAAACCCAATTTATCTACACATTTTGCCTTTAATCTACCTTCATTTTGCATTATTAACTCGGTGCTTTTCAGGCTTGTAAGCCCCATGCAGTGAAAAATGCGCGACAAAATCAACAATCTCTATCCCCTTGTTAATTAATAGCCACCGCATTGAGTAAAACCCACTTTTTTTTAATCCCACTTTACGATCCTGTCGAAAAACAGCAACAACATAATATTAAATACCGCGTTAAGCGCTTCACCAACCAAACAATGTAAATAAATAGTTGAGCTTTAAACATAACCAAGGGGCACGCCTACAAAGAGATTAACAACAAAGTTCGCTGAAAATCACTTCCCTTCTTTAAGCTTTAATACAAGCGCGACCGTTATTTATGCTGGCTGATTTGTTGTTGCTTTATGCAGCTTAAATATTTTTAATTGCATTTTGCGTAATCACCAACACCTACGGCAGCACACGCCGTCAGCAGCAGCAGCAGCAGCTACCCCCAGACTCGATCCGGAAAGTCAGGCAGGCCAAACGAGGCGAACATTTTTCCAATAGTTAATGGCAATTTGCTGTTTTGCTATTTACGCCAATTATCCAGCATTTTGCAGCAACAACAGCCAGCGAGAGCCAAGCCAAGTCAAGGCAACAACATCAACGCGGCCAACCCCCAAACTCAACTCAACTCAGCTCAGCTCAGCCATGTTAAAGTGCAAGTCGCGCACATGGCTGCGGTTGCATTGTGTGTGAGTATGTGGCTGTGGGTGTAATGGTGTGCGAAGTGTTGGTCTCAGGGGCTGTGGTCGAGAGGATGAAATGAGGCTTAAATATTGTCTTCGACATTTGAAAATAGAAATTTATTCAGAGAAAAAAAACATTGAAATCATTCGATATGTAGTTGGAGTACCAGAATATCAACTATCCTTACCCTGAAGGCGAACTCCTTGGAACCCTTTTGGAACAGGTTCAAGTACTGAACTAAGTGTTTAGTGCTTAATAAGATCTGATCTACTGCCTAGCGCTGATGTTGCTATCGTTCGACAATGCCGACTTGTAACATTTTTAAAAACTGGAGTTTTCTTTGTAAAAAATCGAAACTCATTTTAAAAATAGAGCGCCTGCACCAGGCAGAGTTGGCATTATTCGAATAACAAATCATCTCGATAATTATTTTAAATCAATTTTATTCGAAAATAATTTATAAAAAATGACGATCACTCGAATGATTATCTTGATAAAATTATTCGTTGCTTAAATCAAATTATTCGACAAATAAGAATTGGAATAAAATAATTTTCTTCATAATGACAAATTTTTTCGAATTTAACTAATAAATCTAGCTCAGATAAGAAGGCGCTGAAACCCCCAAATAACAGGATGACAAAAGAAGTGGCTCAAGTCATCTAGTTAAACGCCTTGGTTTTAGAGATAGGCAAGATGAAATAGTGTCAACAGCACACATCAATAATCTAACAGAAATCGTCCATCAAATAAAGAGAGTTTGGCTGCTGCACCCAGAAAAAGTAGAACGAATAACTTAAGAACAAACGCCCTTGAAAAAAATGCATTCGTGCTTGAATTTTTAAGAATTTAGCTCTTGCAATCGAGCTAAATTCGTTCTCAGCTTGGTGCTTTATGCAGCGAGGGGAGGCAGGTAAAGAAACTGAGAGAGGAGAGCAAGCACATTTGAGAGAATATCGTTGAGTCTGCTCTTACAGTTTTGTATTTCATGGGAGAGGGGTGCGTGGAGAAGTTAAAGAGCGGAGAGCGCAATCGATTTCTGCACTCATGTTGCTTTGGAATTCCCAACCAGTTATGGCATTGCTGGCATATAAGAGACCTCTGTTCGACTGACAGATGACAGACAAAGACTGATGCTGCTTTGAGGTGTTGTGTATTCCTCGAGCCGGCTTAAACTTGCTACATGGTTTAACAATTAATTTTCGATGAACTAAATTTAAACACAATGAAAAAAACAACTGATTTTAAATTGGAATCTGTGAAGCTCTTGACTTAAGAATAAACGACCTTACTCTTGAATCTGATGAGCTCTTAATACTAGAAAAAACGTTCTCAATTTTTGACAATGCTGTATGCACTTGATTCAAGAACTATTCTGCTTGATATGAGAATGATTCGGACTTAAGTCAAGTATTGAAGCTCTTAAATCAAGAAACCCGGGATCAAAAATTCATACTTGGATCAAGAAATTCGCTCTTGGATCGAGAATTTTCACTCTTACCGTTCCATATACCTACATGCAAGCTCGAATATCCGTTGGCCAGAGTTTTTTGGTAAGTCGAAACGGTCACCAAGTTAGTTTTAAGAAGGACTTCTGGCTTGACAACATTGAAATTGCAAATAAACCGTTTAATATCATTGTCCCATTTATGGCCTCTGCATTGGTAGAGACTACTCGAAGACGAGACTGTAAATGTGTCTTCGAATTGAAAAACGGTTCGATTTGCAATGAGGTAAGAGCACTTGATATGATCCTTGAAATCTGCCATTCTTTAAGGTTGTATTGTCACTTCGCAGAACAATTAACAGTGTGCGCTGGGTAGCTTCTTTTTATACCCTGTTCCCATTGAAAATGGGAAAAGGAGGATCATTAAGTTGTGCGAATGTATGTAACAGGGAGAAGGAAAATTTTCCGTCCCCATAAAGTATATATATCCTTGATCAGCATGAACAGCCGAGTCGATATAGCCATGTCCGTCTGTCCGTCCGTCCGTCCGTCCGTCCGTCCGTCCGTCCGTCCGTCCGTCCGTCCGTCCGTCCGCCTGTCTGTCTGTATGAACGCGTCGATCTCAGAGACTATAAGAGATAGAGCCACACATTTTTGCACGAAGGTGGATTTATGCTGTACGCAGATCAAGTTTGTTTCAGATTTGGAAAATTCCCATCCGTCCCCTTTTTATCCCCATAAAGCAAAGACCTCCTCTAGAAATCCTAGACCTAAATAACCGTCAGATCCACAGTTTTCAAGTTAGAGCCTCGTGGTTTAGTACACATCAAGCAAGGCCCAACATCTATCTATTCTGAAAAATCAATCAGATCGGACAAAAAACACCGGAATTATAAGCGAAACAGTTGAGCTGATAAGAGCACCCCCCAGTTGTTGTTCAGGACTAGAAAAAAGTGTCGCCTACATTTAGGATGACATTTTGTTACAAAAGAAATAAATGAAAACAAATGAACAGGGTATTTTGTGGTCGGGAAACTCGACTGCAGCGCCCTTACTTGTTGAAGATGCGGACTTCCAATCATTCCTCCTTCGCAATAAGCAGCAAAGCCCTTAAAGCCTTGCACGAATTTTTTTGAGGCTTCCTTCTGGCTGTTAGATACTTTTTTGCACAAAATTATTGTGAGGAGTAACCCCTCACAGGCCGATAATTACAGGGTAGTCACGGCGAATTGGGGAAAGGTCTTTTTTGGAGTGGTGAAAGAGAGAGAACGATAGTGGAGAGCAGAAGGCCGTGGCTGGAGAAGCAAAAGGCCCTGCTTCAACCGAGCAGCGAGCGGAATGACGCGGCGAGCTGAGATTGGCGGAGAGGCGAACGGGATCGAATGTTCTAGAAGGCGGCGAGGGAACAACTTGTGTTGCTAGGCAGCACGGAAGCATCGGAAGTCCCGTTGGAAGCAGCCAGAGGCCTGGTGACAGCAGCAGCAGCGGAAGGCCTCGTTTGGGACTTGTAACGGAGTCTAGAAGCACACAGGCCCTACTTGGAGCAGCGGAACGGGGCCTGCGTCCCAGCTATAAAAGGAGCGGCTGCCCTGAAGAAGGGACAGTCGGTGATTTACAAGTGCGCGGAGCGGAAGTAAACGTTGTGAACCTAAAGACACGTGAACCGAGAAGGCAAGAGACCAAATATTGCGAGAAGTCGAAGCGATCTGGCTCGACGATAATTCGCAAGGAGGTCGGAGGAAGCCAGTGTTGAGTGCGTAGCATCCTGCGAATGGTCGGAGCAATTAGCACGACGAAGCAGAGAGGAGCACTAGGAACTGAGCGAGTCCTTCGAATCGGTGCGTGAGCAAGCGCGAACGGGCGAACTTAAAGGATAAGAACTGAAGTGTAACGCGAATTGTGAACTAAGCCTAAGTGATATTAATAAGTGATTTACATCAACCCAAGTATAGACTAAAGTACATTTTAAACGTTTGTCTTCTTATTTCTGGCAATTCTTCAATATAAATTTGTTGAAGCGATGCCGGAGCACCCCTGAGCTACGCCCAGCTGCAAAGGTTCGTTACAATACTCTATGTACCTACGGTACAAAGTATAAAAAGTCCCAATTCCTTCTTAGGAGTCATTTTGATGTTCAATTGAAATGCATGGGATTACCAAGTTTTTAAAACACTTTCGCAGCAATTAAATAGTTTTACTTGGTAACTCTAAAGGCAATATGCAGCATGCCAGCCTATATGTTTATTGTGTATCCCTGCCGCGCCCCTTGCAACTGTGCGTCTCACCCATGCACGCTCGCAACGTAAACACACATCATAATTAAAGCCTTCAACAAGTTTCACATACAATTACGGACACCTTTGTCGGAGCAAGGTACACAAACTGTTCTGTTACACGCGCTATGAGTGAGAGACGTCTCCGCCTGCAGGCAACAGGCCACTCACCGGGATCCCATCAGGACTGGCTTTTGTTCCAGTGCATGACATGGGCGACTGACCAATGGGAATTGACTCTTTTGTCACCTGCGTGTGGTGTGAAAACAAAAGTTAAGAGCTTGAATCCACATTTCATGGAACAACCAGCGGCCAGCCATTCGATTGCACATAATTACGACGCTTTTTAAATCATTTGTCATTTAATTTGCATTTAAATGTATTTAACATTTATCGTTAATTAAAATCCTTGATTTTGCTCATTATGAGTTGACCTTTCACTGTGCTTCATGTTCTTTGACAACTTCACTCACACTCACACTCACACACACACTCGCTCGACTTAATCCACTCATAATCCTCTGGCGGCTCAACACTAATTGGCAATTTGCGTCCCACTCGCTCATAGCCCCAAAGTCAGCTGCATTCTCCTTTTAGTAACTTAATTAAAGCATTTCAAGTTTTTGTCTTAATTTGTTGTGTGCCTGTTTTCATCAGAATTCAACGCCAAGTGACATTTAATTGCATTCGAGTTTCTATGTTCCGGCTTAGCTCAGAGCGGGTTACAGCCACCAAGTAGCACAGTTCAGTTGATCAAATCAGCTGAAACGGCTTGCCACACAAATCATTCAAACTTTTTAATTGCCCAAATTATTTGGAGGCTGTCTGGGAGGCGACATGGCGGAGCCGGGGACCGTGGGCGGGTGATGGGAGCTAATGTGATTAGCAAGCCATGGGCCATAAAAGTTGGCATTGGTCGATGCGGGGCAAGCTGCTTATGAAAGCAAATTACATTTTGTGTTTTATTTTGCCTCACTTTGCGGCAGTCAAATGAGCAAAAAGACGAATTATGTGGGTGGCGAGGGGTGATTGAATCGTCGTTGGAGTATTTCTTTGGAGAAATATGAAATGAAAATGAGAATCTACCAAAATGATTTAAACTTAACCCTCTAGTGGCCAACTTCTGTTCAGAATAAGAAAGCACTTATTGGTTTGAATTTTTAGCGAATCCAAATAATTTTTTTAGATGAATCCAGGCCGTTGAGATGCCGTCTTGGGCATAATACAAGTCCCTCAAAATTTCAAACATATTTCTTCATATTTTATTGTTTTCTTTAAGCCTTAAACTTACTGTAAAATCCAATTGCATTTCTCTGTCTCTGCTTTAAATTCATTATTCCTTGATTGCTTTTATTTTCTTTGCTAGACCAGAAATAACAATTGCTTGGCCTGTGTTTGGTAATTCGGTGTCTCTACCCCTCGATTACATTACAATTGCATGTGACAGCTTGTTGTGACAAAATACTTTTAGTTTGTGACATATCTGTGTGTATTTACATAAATAATTTATTGCTCTGGAATTTGAAAGCCTAAATAAATATGTTGCAATTATCTGGGGTCTCAGTTCAGTTTCAGTTGTGCATTTCAAATTCAATTTTTGATGATTTCGGGCCCAAAGTTTACCCATGGTTGGCACAAATTATTATTTGACAAATGCATTTTGCTTTATGGCATCAATTTGTGCGTTATACGAGCAGCAGACACTACAATAGGCTTGAATGGCTGTTGACATTTAGGAGAGAGCGAGAGAGAGAGAAAGAGAGGTAGAGGAAGAGAGACAGCGTATGCAGGGAACGAGCTGCTCTGCTGGAAATCTCCATTTATCGAACTGGGTAATTTATGGCATTTGTTGTTAATTTGTCTTGCCCATACAGAGTCATTTTTGCCAGACAACTGCCCAGAGCCAAATAGTTTGAGCACACAGAGCGGATACTTGATGCATGGCCAAACAATGGAACAGTTAGAGCTTAGACAGCTGGGCAACGGCTCCTAGTACCTTACGCTTATTTAAACACCCATTGAATTATGGCCATCGAGCGTAAACCACAATGTAAACGGCTTATGTGGCCCAGCTTTTTGGGGTGGACCAGCGAACTCTTCCTGGATTTGCCTATGTCGAAAAATATATTTAATTGCCCATGGGAAGCTCTAGAAATCTGTTAAAAGTGTTGACATGCATACATTTCAACTGATTTTTAAGAGTTGACCCAAAATGTATTTAAATGCCGAAATTTAAATGGTTCAAACGCGAAAATATAACAGCTATGGACGCTAGCCACAAAGTAGTACAACGACGACAAAGTAAGTTAAAGTCGGCCGACTGCAATTTGTTATAAATTTTTGTTTTATAGGAACCGCAAAGTCAATTAATATAAAATATCAAAACTTCTACTTTCTAGGGGGAAGAAATATCCCTTCATATGGAGGCAATTGGAAAAAATAGACATGACCAAACTCGACTTGACCAAATTTAGGAATCGAACTGCATCATCAATTATTAAACCCGTTACTTGAAGTTACTCTAGGGTATACTAAAGTCGTGCAAATGTATGTAACAGGCAGAAGGAACCATCTCCGAACCCATAATCTATATATATATATTCTTGATCAGCATCAACAGCCGAATCGATATAACCCTCTCCGTCTGTCTGTGTCAACACCTAGATCCCTGAGATTAGAAGAGCTAGAGCAAACGAATTTTAAATGTACACTAGTATTGTATGCACGCACATCAAATTTGTTTCAAATGTTGGCCAAACCCCCTTTCCAAAAAGTTGAAAATCTCCCACAAACTTTAATTTTTATGTGGCCAATATCAAGAATCTCACAAACTTTCATAAAGATCGGATAATTATTGGCAGAGTTATACGGGTTATACAAAACGGAGCATACTTATCTTAGCCGCATGCGCTATTCGCTTACATATTGTTGAAATGTTCAAATTAATGTTTATGCTCTGTTAATTAACATAGGGAAGGTTGTCAAACACTAATTCTCCTGAGTAACCTGACTTTAACTTACGCTCTTGTTTTGAGTTTTCTCGATGGTTTCATTCAACGATTTTTATACTCTTTACCAAACGACACAGAAGTAGCCAGAAGGAAGCATCTCCGACCCCATAAAGTATGTATGTATATATATATTCTTGATGAACAAACAGATGTCAGTCATGGTAAGAGATAATGATTCGACAGACGAAACTTTATTTTTATAAAGCAAATGTCAGGAACTCGAAATAAATAAATCTTATTCCAAAAAGAATTTGATTTCGGACCAGGGACCATATAGTCAGCGTTCGAACATACTTTTGAGAAGTTATCAAAATAAATCTTTGGCCACAGCTGTTTCAAATTTGTATAAATTTTAAATTATAGAAACGTTATGCTTACAAAGCTTCAAATCCAAGCCGGGGATTTCTGGTTTCATAAATTTTTTATACCCGTTACTCGAAGAGTAAAAAGGCTTTACTAAAGTCGTGCAAATGTATGTAACAGGCAGAAGGAAGCATCTCCGATATCATAAAGTATATATATTATTCATCAGCATCAACAGCCGAGTCGATATAGCCATGTCCGTCTGTACGTCCGTCCGTCCGTCCGTCCGTCTGTATGAACACCTAGATCTCAGAGACTAGAAGACCTAGAGCAACCAAATTTTAGATGTAAGCTAGTATTGTCTGTAGGCAGATCAAGTTTGTTTCAAATTTTGGCCACGCCCCCACCGCCCCCGCAATAAAAAATGTTGAATAAATCACACAATTTTAAAATATCGAGCTGAGACTTTACAGTGTAATCTATGTCTCCAATATCTTCAATCTCACAAATTTTCAAAACGATCGGATAATAAATGGCCGAGATAAAAAAATGTTGCATACTTCTCCGAGCCGCATGAGGTTATAAAACACTAATTGAACTGAGTAACGGGTATTTCGAAGTCGGACAGGGCCGACTTTAACTTACGCTCTCGTTTTGGTTTAAAATATGGCAAGTATGGAAATTTGCATACAAAAATTTGAAAATTTTATGATTGAACTATTGCACATTTCGACATCATCAAACTTTTGAAAAAAACCCGGGATGAGACCCTGAAATTCTGTAAGCATCACCTCATACTCAGTTTTTCAAATGTTCCCTAGGTTCGCGTTCTATGGGTACTTTTGTAGTAGCAACCCACAGCGACAACAATTTAAACTTAATTGTAAATGGCTCAAGATAAAAATCTACTAAATTTAGCAAACACAAACACCCTGTTTGCTGGGAACTTAATATCAAAAACTCGCGTCAATCATACAATTGGCTTAGGTACCTCCAGAAAAGGTCAAACCTAAATTCTTAAGCATCTTTAAAACCGCACGGTAGATTTTTATTAAGAACTAATTTTATGATAGTACAATAGGTTATGGCAGCCGCTCATGCGATAAAGCTAGGCATAACGACAGAGGACACCTGCAGGAAATGCATGGAACCTGGAGTCGCAGAAACTCTAGAACATCTCATTTGCAGCTGCCCAGCAATTGCCACGATAAGATTAAAAATTCTGCACACCCCACGGTTCTATTCTTTGGAGGAAGCGGCCAAGAGGCCCCCAAAACAGTTATTGGCATTTGCCAAAACGTCAAAAATCCTCCTGGACTTCTAAGGCCCGATTTCTCAAAGTCCGGTTGGTCAACTTGACAGGCAGTTTAACCGAATTTGAGTGTCTCATGATGCATTTGGCGTAACCGGAGGAACAAACTTAAGCGCTGCTCATCCACCGGTCAACTTTAACCGCGAGCTCAGCCCCGATGAAATAGTCGATGGTTTTATCGATATACAAACAGCTGGCCGCACACTAGCTTTGTTTATTGCAATATTTGCTGCAACACAAAATGTTTATGAATAAACGAATGTTTCAACTCCACGCAATGGAAATGCAATTCGAAGAGACAGAGCATCGAATAAATAATGCAAGAGAGTACAGGGAGAGGCCTAATTATTTTACCTGATCTGGATGAAGCCAAATTTGTTGATTGTATTTGTTGTTTTTCCCTCTGGGTCTTTTTGCACTCTTCATCGCAAATCATTTTTATCAACTATTACGCAAAACAATGACTAGCAACAGCCAATTGTATTAAAAAACGAGAGCGTAAGTTAAAGTCGGCCCTGCCCGACTTCGAAATATCCGTTACTCAGTTCAATTAGTGTTTAATAACCTCATGCGGCTCGGATAAGTATGCAACATTTTTTAAACTCGGCTATGTATTATCCCAGCAAACATTTTTTATCGTGGAAGATAAGAATGCGATTCGCCTAGTAGGTATCGCTTTACTCTAGCGATATCGCATTATTATCGCATTCTCATCTCCCCTCGGGAAGAAATGTGACACTATGCGATAACTTCAGGGCGACGAGAAAGCGACACTTCTGGGAGATAGGAAAAAGTCTCTTTTGAGCTATAGGAATGCGATTCAGCCTGGGGATAAGAAAAAGTCTCTTCTGAGGGATAAGAATGCGATTCTTCTTAGAGATAATAATGCGTTTCTTCCTTTAGTTAAGAATGCGATTCTTCCTGGAGATAAGATTGAGGCTCTTCCTAGAGTTCTGAAAGCGTTTCTTCCTGGAGATAAGAATGCGACTCTTTCCTGAGATAAGAATACGATTCTTCCTAGAGTTAAGAAAGCGTTTCATCTTGGAAATAAGAATGCGATTCTTCTTAGAAATAATAATGCGATTCTTCCCCCAACATAAGCCATTCAAATAAAATGTGTGTTCGAATTCTGTTATTTAATAGTAGGGGAAATAGTTTATTTTTTAAAGCTACGTGTGTCAAATTCTTTAAATATATATAGATATATGTGTAATTTGAGAGTGTATGTATGTATGGTGGTTTCTTTATTTGTAATAAATTTAAGTTTTGTTATTGATTTTGAGTAGTTTCTTATTTATACGGTCTTTAGCATGCAAAAATGTTGTGGACAGACTTTGTTAATGTCTGCATCCGTCGACTTGGCAAACATATTATGAGCAATTTCTGAAAACAAAAGCCACAATTAGTGTCATATTCGCAACCAAAACTGAAATCTGAATGCTAACCTCTCGCCACCACTGCTGGATCGCCCTTGAAAACTGGGCCCTGTATTTCCATAACAGTTTAAGACAATTCTGGCTGCTTGTCGTCTTGTCTTTGCTCTTTTGGCTTTGATGGAGGACATTTCGACTTTCTTAACGCAAAGCGCGAGGAATTTCAACACAAATTTTTAACGAAAAGATGGTCTGCTTTTAATAAATACACAATCTATTATGCCTCTCACTCCGTTGACTATTGAAACGGAAAGGTTTTCCCAGGGGAAGCTGAACCAAAAAACGAGGCCTACTGTAGTTTTTGCTGAATCGAAGCCTGTGCACTATGGTCAACTTTACTGGCAATGGAATGTCAGAAAAAAATGTAATTGTCTTTACATCAGAGAGACATCTCTTTTTAATATTATTTAATAGAAGTGGTAGCACATTGCAACTCTGAAATATTTTGAATATTATTATTGTATGATCGTTTGCTTATTTTAATAATGGCTTTCTTAAAAGCCACAGATCAAACAAGTTACTACAGCGGACAAGTAAACACACATTTTCCAGAAGGAAGAATTTCCTACCACATTAAGTACATGTGTCAATTTTTATATTGGGCCGGTTTTTTCATCTTTTGAAAGCGTTGCCAAAGTATTTTACTTTGATAACATTGTAAAAAGTCATTGAATTCACTGCAAGAAGAACCGCATTCGGATCTTCTTAGGGAGTGATAAGCGATGTATCGCCAATTCTCAGATGGGATGATGAAAAAGCGAGACCAACCAAAAAGTATCGCATTCTTGCCCCCAAGGCGAATTTTGAGGGATATATCGCCAATTTACCGAATGGACGGAAAAAATTTGATAGCACATATCGCCAATTTATCCCTTTTATGATAAAAATGCGATACCTAATGTATTTTGTTAGTGTAAATCGCCAAACTATCTCCGAACTCTCCCCTCAAGCAATCGCCAAACTCTCGCATTGACGAGGGAGATAAGTAACACGACAAAATGTTTGCAGGGACCTGATCCTTTTGAAAATTTATGAGATTGTAGATATTGGCCACATAGACTACACTGCAAAATCTGAACTCGATATCTTAAAAATTGTGGGAGTTATTCAATACTTTTTTTATTGCGGGGGCGGGAGGGGGCGTGGCCAAAATTTGAAACAAACTTGATCTGCCTACAGACAATACTAGCTTACATCTAAAATTTGATTGCTCTAGCTCTTCTAGTCTCTGAGATCTAGGTGTTCATACAGAAGGACGGACGGACGGACGTAAAGACGGACATGGCTATATCGACTCGGCTGTTGATGCTGATGAAGAATATATATACTTTATGATATCGGAGATGCTTCCTTCTGCCTGTTACATACATTTGCACGACTTTAGTATACCCTTTTTACTCTACGAGTAATGGGTATAACAAAAAAAACAAACCGAGTCAGCTGTTCACTCGTTCGTTTAGTCAAACAGTTTGGTCACTCTGAAGTATCGATAGGCATTTAACGATATCAGGCGAAACTGCTGTTGAGAAAAGCAAATGACTTAACCGCTCGTCATCTGGACGAACAAATCTGACCGGTGGTTGGCTAACCAGAGCCTTTGAGAAATCGGACCTAAGTCAAACGTACCCAAACAATCGCCCGGCCGCATAAGTTAAGAGCGAACGCTCTTAAAAAAATATTTATTCGTTCTTGAATCTTTAAGAATTTCGCTCTTGAAATCGAGCTAAATTCGTTCTCAGTATGATGTACTTAGGCGAGGGGACTGAGGTAAAAAAAACAGAGAGGAGAGCAAGCACATTTGGGAGCACACAGCGTTGAACTCTCTCTCTCAGTTTGTTTTTTTATGGAAGAGGGGAGAGCGCAATCGATTTTTGCACTCACGTTGCATTGGAATTCCCAACCAGTTATGGCACTGCTAGCATGGAGCGACGCCTTTGCGACTGCCTGTTGACAGGCAAGGAGTATCTCCTTTGAGGTGTTGTGTATTCCTCGAGCCGGCCAAAACTTACTACATCGCTTTACAATAATTTTTCCATGAAATAAATTCAAACAAAATGGAAAAAAAACATTTAATTATTGTATGATTGGAATCTATGAAGCTCTTGACTTGACTTGACTTTGGTCAATGCTGGATGCTTTTGATTCGAGAATAAATAACCTTGGATTTGAGTCCGTTTGGCACTTGATTCAAGAATTTTGCTACTTGATTTGAGAATGTTTCGTTCTTAGATCAAGTATTGAAGCTCTTGGATCAAGAAAACCAGGATCAAAAATTCATATTTGGTTCAAGAATTTCGCTCTTAGATCGAGAATTTTCACTATTATCGAACTATTGATCTCGAAAATTCTTGATCCAAGTATGAAATTCTCTATTTTTTCTCTGAGTGTAAGGTCTATGTGTGACCCCATCTGGGGTCAGCCAGAACTACCTAACCTATTGCACAACCCTAAGAGATGGTACTCTTCAGCCAAAAAACCGCTGTGTGTTGCTACTACAAAAGTGCCCATAGAACGCGAACCTAGGTTATTTAGTGTCGTACTGTGTTATAGCTAAGTTCCTACTTAATAATAGGCCCAAAGATTTCTTCCGTTTTAAATGGAAAATAATAAATCAAATTCTGACAGCATGAGCTCTCCTTGTTTTGACTTAACTTTTTCTTATATTTTGCAGTAATATTAAGAAAAAACATAGCTCCAAATTTTGCGTAAAATAGCGACAGTTATTCAAAACCATTTCCGACAATCATTTTAGCCAGCACATCAATGATGCACGTCCTGACACATATGTTGTGTTTGACTGCTCGCAGCTGATCAACCAGAGCATGTCAATGGAAATAGAACCTATCGTTAAGCCCAGTAAACTACGCTAGATCAACCAATTCGCCCACTGTGCGCAGGCCCAGTGAGCAGCGTGTAGAAAATGATTAATGCTGGTTTTCAGAGAATTTTTTGTTATGTTTGTTATGTTGTTTTCTAATATTTAGGGTTTTTTTGCCTTCTGGTTAAAAAACACTTGCATTATACTTTAGAAATACAACAGCCCAAAATGAAAGAAATGCTCTCCTTAGTGGTATAAAAAATTGGAAAAGTCCCATATCTAGTTTTCCGGTTGATTTTAAGTTCATATTTATTTTGAAAGTAATTTTCTCAGTGCCACCCCTGACATTTGGTTTCCACTTCAACTTACTAAAACAGCCCTGAATAAACATATTTTCCAAGAAACATCAAACAAAAACTGCAAATGACATGCCAGCCTTGTGGCTGGCACTTCACATCGTTAAGTAAAATCAATAAAAAATCATTTCTGTTTAGAAAAACATACAAGAAGTCCGCTTGAGTGTTAACTAATGCCTTACAATATGTTCGCACATTTATATCTATTTATTTTGTTTTCTTTTTTTGTGGACCTATCCCATATGAGAACAAATGATTAAATGTAATGGGCATCAGTTCAAATTAAGGCTGAGCAGACAGATAATGTAATACATGTACAGTGTCTGGGGAATGGACGAAGCTTTATGTTCTGAGGCGTCGATAGGGAATTACCAGCTCAATTAAAACACTTAATTAACACACACAATACGGACGGCGCGGGGACTCTTTGTGGCCTTCGAAGTTAATGACTTTGGATTTCCCAGATTTATTCGTGCAACTCTTAATGCCTGATTCCAGCCCAGATGGCATGCTTAAAAGCGACTCCCGTTTTGGTACTATTACCACAAACATTTCCAGCCAAAGGTGAATTATAAAACTATTTTCCAGCAAAATGTTATTTAAGCGTTCGTTTGCGTGCTTATTTCTGGACTAGTTGCTCATAAATTACGGCTCAAAGCTCTATTAAAATGTTTTGGTACACATGCAAACAGCAAATATGTATTAGGCCTTGAAAGGAGAGAAGTGCACAAATGTACATAATTAAAATGCAACGATTAAAAGCACGAAATCAAAAAGCCAATTGTTGCTGTTCGCAAGCGTTAATTAAATTGTCACTCGCCCATTTTGTGGGGCTGTGTGATTGTTGTGTAATTACTGTTTGTGGAATTCCGCAAAATACAACTTGTGCTAATTAAACGCAGTCAAGTTTTAATTGCCTGATAATTTAATAAAAATAGAAGGTTCCGCTGAAAGTGCTGAGCCAACTGACACTCCACAGTTTTCATAACATTCTTAGGAACATTTCTGAAGCATTGTTCAACAATTCTCTGGAACACACAATGCGAATTGTTGCACACGCATCACAATTCCCAGTCCCTGTTTTTTTGCATATGCTTTCTCTTCTCAGGAACAACAAACAGCACTAGACGTACATTCGCAAACATAAATGGAAAGTGCAAAATAAGGTAAATTGCATCAACTTTGCAAGTTAAACTTTTATAGCAGACTTCATATCGCCCCCTTCAGACACACACACACACACACACACAGCTAGCTAATTACTTGCTTTCTCTTGAGCTTGTCCAATTTTGAAATTAATTTTTCTTCTCCTGTCATTTACAGACTATACTTTTTCACCTTGAATTGCGTGCACATTTCTGCAATTGCAAATCAATTTCCAGTTCATTCCCATCTATACAAAAAAAGAAAGAAAGTCCAATGAAATTATGCTGAAAGCTTAAAGGCAATTACGTTGGTTCTTAGAATCGAAAAAATGTTAGCTCGGCCTAACAATCAATCGCTTGAGTCTTTGTTTTTGGTCATTAGTTTAAGAAATAACTTTAATTTTAAATTCAAATTAACTTTGATTACAATTTATGTAAGTTGTTCTGCAGGGCTGCAAAGCCGCTTTGAAACGAGCTGGTTTGAGCCTGGAATTCGACTTCTTTTGCTATAGGGCGACTGACTCTTACAATTTGCAGGAAAGTTTAGTACCCATAAAAGAATCTGAATTTGTTTGAAATCCTCGATTCCAAGGCATTACATTGGTAATATTTATACTCATGCAGAGGGTATATTAAAATTGTTCAGATGTCTGTAACGCATAGAAGGAAGCATCTCCGACCACATAAAGTATATATATTCTTGATCAGCCTGAAGAGCTGAGTCGATATGGCCATTTCCATCTGTCCGTCCGTCTCTTTCTATGAAAGCTATCGCAACCAAACTTTGCACGAAATCTTATAGTACAAATACGCTGCACTTGTTTTAAAACCGGCCGGATCGGATGACCGCATATAGCTGCCATAGGTATGATCGGTCTAAGAATTAGGCCAGAGTCCAGCTTCTTCTCTCAATCTCTTGGCTTGTGTGAATATTTGCACAAGAGAAAGGGAGGAGAGTTTAAAGCCGAGTCCGAACGGCAGAGTTTTGAAAACCATTTTCATGGCTAGATACTTCAAAGATGGCGCCAACAACTGGTGAACACTCGTCCGCTGCAACGCAAGCCCATAAAACTAATACAATTATCACAGCGAGATTCTAAAGAAACTCCATACAAAAATTCCTGGCAAAGTTTGCGCCTATGTTGCAGGGCAGTTTTGAATCGAACCGAATCCGAACCGCTTATTCCAGCTGATAAACCTATTAATACTCTCCATTAATTCCTCAAGTCCATCGCCTGAATATTCGACTTGATATATTCAATTTCTCGGCCTTCACTTTAGAAATCATAATGCAGAAAAAGGAACAGGGCTCCATAAAGTTTGAAATACATTATGTGTGAACCACGGAACCCATCCGAAATCGAGGGTCAATTAGCTCCAAAAAACCATGCAATGAACCGAACCATAGGTTCGAAAACTTTGTAAGCCACTGAACCGAACCACTGCCTATTTACAAGTGGGTTGCATCCCTGATATTAAGGATGGTTTCATCCCGGCAGTGGTATTAAAACTTTCAGTACGAGTACGGATTGTATAGTTGAATGTTACGGATGCTAAATATCGATTTATGGACAATAGTGCATTGTAAAAAATATAGACAATATAGACACCTTAAATAATAATATTAAAGAAGCATTAATTATAAAACATCACCCACGACCTCGACGTTCAAGTGTAATAGAAGTGTTCCACTGAGCTACAGATCTACTCTCTGACTTCGTGCATAATGATAATAGCTTTTAACTAGAATTTTACTGAAAATATTTCGCTACTTTGACGAAACGCGTAGAGGCGGTGCCATCTGAGATGTCCTCGAGGTCCTGAGTTCAAGTTTCAGTTGAGCAGAGTAAAAAAAAATTGTTAAATGGTATTTAAAATGTAATCACAATTAAAATGTGATCCGCCGCGTGTGACACCGCGCCACCACCCACCTAAAAATTTGTTGTCTTTCAAATTGAGCCCGCATAGGATCAGTTTTAGTCCGGCAAGGCAAAAATCGGGAACAAAATCTTAATCCCTGTCATGTTCAAGGTAAGACATACCGGGATCAATCTATTATTATCACCTTAATGCACATTGGGCTAAAAAGTTCAATCTTTGGCATAAAGTCGACAAGTGCAGCCACAGAGTTGAAACTTGTTGATTTTAATGACAACAACCAGAACATCACATCATCAGAAGAAGTTTTCACGCCCCCACTGTAATGTCCCCCGGTAACCTACTAAAAGGTTCACCTGCTATCGAGGCAATGCCATCGAGTGGGTAGAGGAAGAAGGGGTTTGTGCACTATGCATCGCTCTATGCTTGCTCGTCGGAGGTCGGGGTTCTTTCCTTTTCCTACATACCCTTAGCACATTAACATAATAAAACAAGAAAGAAAGCCGGTCAAGCCCGACTATTACATACTCTGTACCAAGAAAATTTGTCTTTTGATCATAACTCGAAAACCGTTCATCCGATCTTCTTCATTCCTTTGGCGGATCGATAAGTTATCCTAATAACTAAATATGTCCAGAAGGAACAAGCCATCTATCTTCAAAACTGTGGGAGATATGACGTTTTTTCTAAATTGCGGGGGCGGGAGGGGGCGTGGCCAAAATTGAAAATAAACTTGATCTGCCTGCAGACATAAGAAGCATATGTCCCATACATGTCAAACCTCTATCTCTTACCATCTCTGAGATCTGTGCGCTCATACGGACAGACGGACATGGCTATATCGACTCGGCTTTTGATGCTGATCAAGAATATATATACTTTATGGGGTCGGAGATGCTTACTTCTGGATGTTACATACTTTTGCACAAACTTATAATACTCTATGTACCTTCGGTACAGAGTATAATAAAGTGCACATAACAGAAACTACTCAAAAATGTCAAATATCAAAATAATACAGGAACTCCAAAAGTACGGAACAATTTGACCCGACACAGTATTAAGAATTCGCGCTGACGGTTTTAATATTAGTTCTTCCTAGGGTATGAACCAGCTGTAGTTGTTCATACGCTCATCTTCACCCACCCTACCATGGCAATTCGCGGAGACTACTATATAAATTGCCCCTATTTCAATTATAGAAGAACTAAATCACTCGACGTTGTTTTGGCATGTTGGTTATGACAGATATAAATTTATTAACAAATCATTATGTATCCATTAATTCAAAGATCATTTCAAAATATATATATATATAAAGGGGAGCATAGTTGAGAAAGAAAATTACTTATTTGTAGCAAGATTTTTACCCTTAATCTAAAGATTTGAGATATGAGCAGCTTTATCGCATTAAAGTTTTCAATATGTGTACTACACTTTCATAACATCATTCAATTCGATTCAATTTGGTTTCAGATTTCTTACAAAATTAACTCACATGTATATCCATCGCTGCACGATCGTAGGGCCCTTCGATGTAGCTGCTGTTAGGCTGTGATTAATGAAATTAATATTTTATACTACAAAAAAAATACTCATTTGAACGAAAGTGGAGTGGCTGCTAATATGTCAAAACCAGAACAATATGATTAACTTACAAAAAAAAAGATTATTCGAATAGTTCTAATTAACCATTTGGCTTTGCCGAAAATTAAAATTATTGTTTGAGATTAAAGTTAATGCTCGTATTACGAAAATGTCCGTTAATTTACAGACGCACTCATTTTAAATGTTTAGGTTGAGTAGAGATAATTTACGAGAGAGAAATTATCAAAATGTTAACAGTACTTAAACATGATTCGAAATTATTTGGGTAACCCTCAAAAGAGATTCAAGCTAACAGCTAACTCCACTCTCGCTGATTGTTAGCGAAATTTAATTTGTCTTCGATTTGCACAGCTACTTAGCGGACGATATGTATGGGTGTGTGTCCATCAAGAGAGACGCATGTATGTATGCGAAGGCGGCGTCAGAAGGCACGTTTACGGTGGATTCACCAACATAACCTCACTCTCCTGTTCTTGGTTGGATGCCTATCTCCACAATTATGTCCACAAATATCCCACGGAGATCAATTTCGGGATGAAAGCCTGAACCGGACGATAGGTACTTGCTATGTGTGGACCTCAGCAACAGCACCCATGTACATATGTACATGTATATGTGTAAATGCGCGGTCGCGCTGACGGGGTGCTGCGCTTACGATTTGGCCAAGACGACTTTCCTAAGAAAAGATTTGGTTAAGCACAAGCACTGTAGTTAAGCACCCGGAAAAATCACCTTTCTGCCTGAACACTTCCGGCAACTGTGTATACAGTATGTACGCCAGTACATACAGATAAACTGGAGAATATTCCACTACGAATCCAATGCTTAATTGGGCAGTATTTCGCACTTTAAATTGTTTAAATTTCCTTTTTACTTTATAACTTTTATCAACATTTATGTGACGGTGCAATGCACGTCAGTCACTTCCAAAGGCAAAAAAGAAAAGAACATCGTGGCCGCTAAGCAGAACATGCGTAGCGAAATCGAAAAGCAAAGGTGAGCTTTCAAACGGGATACTTCCAAGCGCGAGAGAGCTTCGATCTTAGCGGTGCTTTTAGTGAGGAGCAGTTTGCAAGATATGTAACTATCGGAATACAAATTTTGAACTATTAACCCTTATTAGATTCTCTGGCCACTACACCTCCCGCCCCCGCAATAAAAAATGTTGAATAACTCCCACTCCCAGCTCAGATTTTGCAGTGTAGTCTTTGTGTCCAATATCTACAATCTCACAAATTTTCAAAAGGATCGGATAATAAATAGCCGAGTTAAAAGAATGTTGCATACTTATGCGAGCTGAGCTGAGTAACGGGTATTTCGAAGTCGGGCAGGGCCGACTTTAACTTACGCTCTCGTTATACTCTGTACCGTAGGTACACTGAGTATTATAAGTTTGTGCAAAAGTATGTAATAGGCAGGAGGAAGCATCTCCGACCCCATAAAGTATATATATTCTTGATCAGCATCAACAGCCGAGTCGATATAGCCATGTCCGTCTGTCCGTCTGTCCGTCCGTCCGTCCGTCTGTCTGTCCGTATGAACGCACAGATCTCAGAGATGGTAAGAGATAGAGGTTTGACATGTATGGGACATATGCTTCTTATGTCTGCAGGCAGATCAAGTTTATTTTCAATTTTGGCCACGCCCCCTCCCGCCCCCGCAATTTAAAAACGTCATATCTCCCACAGTTTTGAAGATAGATGGCTTGTTCCTTCTGGACATATTTAGTTATTAGAATAACTTATCGATCCGCCAAAGGAATGAAGAAGATCGGATGAACGGTTTTCGAGTTATGATCAAAACACAAATTTTCTTAGTACAGAGTATGTTATAGTCGGGCTTGACCGACTTTCTTTCTTGTTTATTTTGAAGCTTACGTTTTGCTTGTTAATTTGTTTAAAAATCCCTTAAGAATTATAGTTTTTCTCGACTATTGATCTGCGTTGAAAATGCCGCCTAAGCTGAGCTTAATCTTTTCCAAAAGTCGGCGAACGAGCAAAATCGGGCAAAAAGTATTAATAACAAGTGAGAAGGCATACTTTGAAGAACACCTTAACATATATACATTTTGGGCGAAAGTGGGCGAAAGTTAGTTTTAAGTCCACATAGGAAAGGTGATTTAGGTAAGTTTTTTCAGACTAAGGACGGATTACAGAACAAATAATTGTTAATAATTTCACAGGTTTAACACAATTGCTTAATATTATTTACATTATACATCTATTTTACTGTATTTTGCATATTTCACACATTTTATTTGTTCACTAGCAGAAATTGTCTCTTGTAGAGACACCTTTGTCCACCTTTTTTATGTTATCAAACAGCCATACAAACATCAGACTTTTGCAGGCCTGATACAAGTTACAAGTTATATTTGAAGTATCCTCATTTAGAATAAATGACAAACACCAAAAAAGCATTGTCATTACAAATTCGACTTCAATCCAAAAATTTGGCCATTCAGCCCAGTGTGCACTGGCTTGAGTTGTTCCCAAATGGCTTAATAATTTGCTTCAGTGCAGCTAATTATTTTCTTATGGAGCCGTTATGTTTTTTGGCTTAAGTTTATGGCTAAGCTTATTGTTAATAACAATTTTTGCACCTAAATAGCTGAAAACCCTTAACGATGTCACCTAATTCGGTCCATCGAAAATGGCCTGTTGAATAGATCTTCTTTTTGAACGACGGAACTAGAGTTGATTGTAAGATATCGCCCATGCAGATATCGGCATTTAAGAACATTATCCCTACTGTATAATTAAGCCGTGCAAAGAAAGAATTCATCCAAATCTCATTTAGCCAATTGACTGACAATTAGCTTTTCTCACTGATTGATGAATCCGTCAGGCAACAAGAAGCCAACGAGAAATTGTAGCCAGTTGCCTGAACTCGGCTCTATTACTAATTGCGCACAAAAACTAACAGCAGCACAACAAACTGTTTACAGACGGGCACAAAAAGAGGCGGGAAGAAGTTTTGCATCTGCATGGCACGTTCTACAATTTAATTGCGAAATTGCAGGGCGAATTAGTCCAACGCGCAATCATAAAACAAACTGTCTGGGCGCAAGGGGGCTCCAGCTGCAGCTCCGGGTACGACTCCGGTATCCCGGATGCCGGAAATGGCAGTCAGTCGAGTCAACAATAAACGACGCTTGAATTTAGTGCAAAGTTTTTAGCGGTGACAAACAACTAGACCCCGTCGACGACGATGAGGACAAGGACAGGAATATCCGCTGGCAAAGATTTCAGGGCATATTTTGTTGGTGGGCTCAGTGACTTTAATTCGCCCGGCTGGGTCAGCACCTGGGGATCTTCAAACAATATAAAATGCATTGTTGGTGGCTGGCAAACGGTGCCTAGGCACACACACACACTCGCAATTTGTGTGTAGGAATCCAGGAAAGCGAGAAACGAAGGCAACGTTAATAAGCCAGTGTGGACTACGGAGAATGAAACCAATTTACGAGAGGTCAAGTGAAAGAATGTGAAGGGAAAACAAACTTAAGCTGGGTGGGAATTGTTAAGAAAATAAGCTTAAAGGGCCTAACCTGAGTTGGATTTGTATGTCTGTTTGTGTGGGTTGTGGACATAGATTTAAAGGAATAGCTCAGGTTGGTTGATTCACCCTTCTCGCAGGTGTAATAGGTAAACACCAGCTTGGTTATTGTTTAAACGGTTTTTATACGACTTGTTGATTATCTCAGAGATTGTTAGGCTTCGAGGTTCGAGCAAACACGTCGGCAGGTACCGAGCATATTAAACTATGCTTTAACTAGCTCCTTATGTTTCCTTTAACTGTTCTCTCTCATTTCCCATTTATGTAGCTTTGTAAACTCATTAACTGCACCTTTGTCTTCAGCCGACCGCACAATAAACAATTTACCATTCAATAAAATAAATAATATCCCCCTTTGAATTTCCTGACAATGTTAAACCAACCTCCATGGCCCCATTGTCCAATATTTTGGGGCTATTGAACCCAACCTAACCTTTAATGGCATCTGCTTTTGAACTTGAACAATTGGCAAGTGCCATTAACAGTGGCAGCCTCCACTCTCCACTTCTTGCCACTTATTTCCAAACCAAGGAGGAAAATTAATTATCATACACCTTTTGTGTCCTGCGGCAGCTGTGTGGGTGGCATTTATTAATATTAGAAATTGCGCCAAAGGTGCTTATTATTTTGAGTTGATTGCCGAAAAACGCTTCGCTTGGCTGTCAACAATTACCATTTAACGTTGCCAAGTCTACAATTATGTGCACCGTTAGTCAAATGAGCGAAGTGAAGGCAGCTGGCGCCCAGCTCCTGGATTATCCTTCTCCTCGTGCAGCGTGTGGGGAGTGCGCAAACACTTTGCAATTTTCAGTTGAACAATGGAAAGCAATTACAAAACAAACTTAGCGCTAAATGAGTGTGTGGCAGCAAGGCAAACAAGTGGGCGGCGCGCCGGCTGCGAAGGTACCTGACGGGGGGCGTGGCTGAATTCTAGTGGCGTTTTGGTGTGATGCTTGCGTGGATATGGCTGGCAGCTGTGAGGTAGAGGCTGTAATTGGATGCGTTGGGGATGCAATTGTTATTCAACACCCAGAATGCCTGACGTAAGATGCGACTTCGAATCGATTGAAATGCACTGGAACAGTACACCACTTGGTTCTCAATTGCACTTTTGCAAAAACTTTTCGAAAGTGGAATTGAATCGTGTTCTATTCAAAGTAAGCCGGAATTGTTCTGTGGAATCAAAGAGACCCAAACAAAATCATCAATCCTAGGTTAAATTTTAATTATTTGGTTTCTTGAATTACTTTAACTCCTTCGATTTCTTTGAGACTTGCTAAAGCAGTGAACTTGAAAAAATCCAAATATCTTGCAAATTGTAAATCAAATATTTACATTTCACAAAATTCACATTTGGAAAATTTGAGTGTAGAGATTTCACAAGTGTTGATTGATCTCCAGCGGTTCGAGGCAGTTTTTTGGTTAGTGCCTTTATTTTCAAGGAGGTGGCGCCAGATGTAGCGAGTCGAGATCCTTTTGGCCCTCAATGTTGCGGTAACCAGGCAGTAAGTGTTTATGCATAACGCGTTTGACCGTCAGGGGCCTTTAATGCAGCCTGACTGTCTAAAAATATATATACATTTCCTTCCTTGACCTAGAGCTCGTCTATCAAATGGTTGTCAGCCTCCTGAATCGCTGCAGCTTCTGCCTGAAAGGCGCTTTAATGGTCGAGAGGCAGAAAGAACATACTTACACTTAATTCTGGGCTTTCTTTCACCTGACTGATTTGAGTTAATCTTAATGGCGTTTGGTTGGCCATGAAGAAGCAATTTGAAGTCCGAACGACAAAGTATCAAGGGGTCAAATTCGTATGCAATAATTTCTTGGGGTTGCTACTTGAGTACTTGGTATCGCCGAGTGACCCTGGGAACCTACACAAATGGTTGCTGTTTCTCCAAGCCTAATGGCATTTTATTTGCCTTTTCCTCCGACTACAAGATCTAGTGCGTTAAATGGTGCATAGAGATAAGGCCTTCTGTAGGCCTGTGCACTCCTACTCACGCTGCCCTGGCATAAGCTAGCACCACTATCCACTCTATGCAGAGTGCTTAGAACAGCCACCCGACTAAGACTCTTTAGAGAAGTATGGTAGTATGTTGACCCTCTCCATATTATCTTCATTCCAATATAGTTTTTTGTCAAGTACTACACTAAGGGCCGATTTCTTATCTTCTAAATAGCTGCTATGTGTCAGATACACATAGATGTTGCTCTGTTATTTGTAGATTTAGGTGAAAGATTAGAAATCGGCCCTAAGCTATTTATCAGTTTCATTAAAATCTATTACTAAGCTTTTTAACCCATGGGGAATCAAATTCGAAACTTTATATGTTCTAGTGAAGAGCACAAGTTGTGCCTTCGTTGGGTTGACCTCAAGGCCACACCCAGTTGTCCACTCTGGGAGTGTCGCTAAAGCATCCTGCATTGAGTCCTCTCTTAACGCCAACGTGTGCTCAACTGCAGAATGTAAAAAAAAAACCAAATTGTTTTACATGTCTGCGAATAACGCCGGGTGGTAAATTGTTGTTCTTCACCTATTTCCCATATGTGCATTCCTTGCAACTTTCTGTTCGGCCAAAGTTAAAAGTTTTATTGGACACTTTACATGGCAGGGCAACATGAATTTTCATCGGAATTGTGGTGCTTCTGCTGCTGTTGCCACACAAAAATTTGTACTCCTCCTCGGGGCTTTGCATATATTGTGTTTCTTTTTGTTTTATCAGTAACAAATATTCACCTTTTGGTGTTGGAGAGAAGGCAGGGAGCAGCCCCTTTCTTGTTATGGCCTGGATGTCCCCCTGCTGTCATATATATCATCCCCGGGATTTGCAATTAAAACGTTGTCAATGCTGCATTTTTATGAGTTGCAACGAAAATAAGAATAAATATCCGCTCGGCGCCAAGATATAAAATTTATGACTAGCAAATTTGACTTTTATAATAGTTTTGCAATGCAGAAAAAATGGTTTGGCAGCCAAGCGTTTAACATGCCGCAGAGCTCGGCAATGAAGACCCGCTCTGCAGAATTTCCGCCGTTTGCATAAATCCACAAGCCCTGTTTGTGTTTGCTGTTGATCTTCAAGCTTGATTTTACTTTCGGGAGGAGCGCCGCCACCCACTTACCGCCGCCACTGGAAAAATGTCCGACTACCCTCATTTGTATGCTATACTTTCTGCACGCGGCGGGTGGATGGCGGTGGAGGCAGTGCATAAGAATGAAGAAACTACCAACACTTCAGCAACATGCGCTGTTTATATTTGTTGATGTTAATGCCAACGCCAGTTGCGGAAATTCCTATGCGGTGTGTGTGTGAGTGCGCGATGCTGGAAAATGCATTTTCATCATAATTGGATGAGATTTACTTTTCATTCGTTTTGGGATTTTTCCAACAATGCGCGAACATTTTGAGCTTTGATATTTAACAAACTAGCTGGGGAGAGTGCGCATAACAAAGCAATCAAAACTAAGTGGAAGGAAGCTTGCACGAGCATAACATAACAATATGAGCGGAAAACTATATGTTTAACTTTTAATTTGGTTTCACAACACTACAATTTCCGCGAATGTGCTAGAAAACTTTCTCAAGTTTGTGGAGGTGCATAGAGAAAAATCCAATTAGAAATATCAATAATATTTGAAAGAGGTCGGCGGTGTCTTTGCTGGTAGGAAGTCGTTTGTCAAAAGTGTTTCAAAAAGAAATTCGGTAAGAGTTTTGCCCGATAGCTCTGTTCAAACGAATACTTAACCATGTTGGTTAGATCCTTGTAGGAACTTCAAATTTACATCCGATGTGATCATCTTAAAGAATGTGGACTTCCTGGTACCAGAAGCCATTGAAAAATATGTGTTTGTTTGAGATGAATGGCCAATACAACAGACGTTATATTATAGAATTAAAATTCGCCTGTTCGCAAAAAATGAGATAATTTCGAGGATTTAAAATCCATATTTTAAGATCAAATTGATATTTAATATGTGAAGTCACCGAAATGGGCAACGCCTCAGCCTATCTACATATTTGTAAGTTTAGTGGAAGCGGCCGCCAGAAGCGGTTAATAAAACACAAAGTTGAGTTTTCTCATTCCTCTCTGTTGTGCCCATCGCAACATGCAGCCAGACGAAACCAAAAGCGCCGTTATTGACGACGCCTGCGAACGGAAACTACCACCGAAAAGCAACACTAGCGCTCGATGCATCTCTCGCTCTCTCTTTTCCATCGACATCTGCGCGCAACGGTAAAACGTGGTGACCGTTGTCAACAAAAACGAGAAAGCTAAGCTAACTTCGTCTGTGCCGAAGTTTTTATACCCTTGCAAGTGCTCGCTTAAATATTTTCAAAAAATTCTTTTTTCCCATTTTCCGACCGATCGTTCGTATGGGAGCTATATGATATAGTCATCCGATTTGGACAAAAACTTGTGGAATTGTGTAAAAGCACGAGAAACAAACAAATACAAAATTACAGGATGCTACCATTAAAAAAAAAAAGTTTTTCTAACTAAGACTGTTTTTTAGACCTATCTTTTGTATGGCAGCTATACCATATAGTTGTCCGATTTTGATAAAACTTGGTAGAATTATAAAAAAACATATAAAACCTACGATTACAAAGTTTGGAGTCGTTTCCATTTAAAAGAAAAGAAAAAAGTTTTTCATACTAAAACTAGTTTTCCGACCGATTGTTCCTATGGGAGCTATGGGGTATAGTCATCCGATCCGGTCGGTTCCTACATATTAGTAGTGTGCAGCAATAATAAGACTCTGTGCAAAATTTCAGCTCGATAGCTTTAAAACTGAGAGACTAGTTCGCGTAGAAACAGACAGACAGACGGACGGACAAAGCTCAATCGACTCAGCTCGTCACCCTGATCAAGAATATATATAGTTTATGGGGTCGGAAATGAATGTTCTATGCGTTGCAAACTTCTGGACAAAATTATAATACCCTTTGCAAGGCTATAATGAACGACAAGTCGAGCGTCAGTCGTTGTCGCAGTCGCCAGCGGGTCCGTTAGGATCATGATGGAACAAGAGAGGTGAGGCGGCATCAGTGTGAGTTCTCTGCAAAGTACCTTCACGTTCAGTGCTGCGCGTACTTTTGAAGCGTGAGCTTTTAGCAAAAGTACGTATCACACTCATAACGCCCCACCTTGTACTGTTGCATCATGGTTAGGATTGAGTCGTCGCGAGAGCGCGAACAGAACGTGGAATTTGGCCGAACGAGAGCGAGCAAGAAGAGAGCGAGTCAACATGTCGGCAGGCAGGCGGGCAGGCAGAGGCTAGCATAAGTAGGAAGAAGATTGAGACAACGAAGAGTGATCATTCAAGTCGAGACAGAGGAAGCGGCCCGACGGCGAGGACAAAATTAAGAAGTGAAAAATGAAGTAGTGAAGTGAGAGGCAAAATACACGTGGCCAGCGGGAATTTCCAAAGAGTGGTAAGAAGCGTTGTTTTGCCGTAGGACTGGTGCAGTATAGGAACAATTGTTAAGACTATTAAGAATATAATATGAGAACACCAAGAGACCTGGAATAAAAGAGTGAAATATCAGTGAATAACGAATAGGTTCCCTGATCTCTTGGTCAAGTTTATTTCTTGGTTTCCACCAAGAATCACCCCAGGATCCCTGATCTCTAGGTCAAGTTTATCCTTTGGTTTCCACCAAGGATCAACCCCAGGTTACCTGATCTCTAGGTCAAGTTGTCCTCCTCGTTGGTGTCCTTGGTCTCTAGGGAAGCTTTTCCTTTGGTTCCCACCAGGTCAGGTACCCTGATCTCTAGGACGAGTTTATCCTCCGGTCCCTACCGAGGATCCCATTAGCACCCCTGGTCTCTGGGAAAGTTTATCCTTTGGTCTCCACCAAGGATCATCCCGCTATGTTCCCTGTTCTCTAGGACAACTAATCCTCCGGTATCCACCGAGGATCCCCATTGTTGTCCCTGGCCTCTAGTAAAGGAGGATACTCCGGTTCCCACCGATGATTCCTATTAAAATACTCGGGCTCTAGCGCAGGTCTCCCTCCGGCTTTCAACGAGGGATACATTCGGCCCTCTGGTCCTCACCAAGGAGCTAGATCAGTAGAAATTTGGCACAAAAACGCCACATCCCCCTACCTGCTAGGTGCCATCAATTTTTACAAATTTCTTGTAGGGATCCTGGCGAGCCCCGAGTCATCACCTCGGCAAGAAACTACTTTACAAATGATATTATTTTGTTACAATACTACTAATATTATTTTTTACAATACAAAACGAGAGCGTAATTAAGTTAAAGTCGGCCCTGCCCGACTTCGAAATACCGGTTACTCAGCTCAGCTCGGATAAGTATGCAACATTTTTTTAACTCGGCCATTTATTATCCGATCCTTTTGAAAATTTGTGAGATTGTAGATATTAGCCACATTCTTTTGAAATTGAGATTGTAGATATTGGCCACATAGACTACACTGCAAAATCTGAGCTCGATATCTTACAAATTGTGGGAGTTATTCAATATTTTTTATTGCGGGGGCAGGAGGGGGCGTGGCCAAAATTTGAAGCAAACTTGATCTGCCTACAGACAATACTAGCTTACGTATACAATTTGGTTGCTCTAGCTCTTCTAGTCTCTGAGATCTAGGTGTTCATACAGACGGACGGACGGACGGACGGACGGACAGACGGACATGGCTATATCGACTCGGCTGTTGATGCTGATGAAGAATATATATACTTTATGATATCGGAGATGCTTCCTTCTGCCTGTTACATACATTTGCACGACTTTAGTATACCCTTTTTACTCTACGAGTAACGGGTATAAAAACATATTTTGGAAATGTTATCATGATAAATTTTCTCTGTAAAGTATGCTATTTTTAATAATCTTACCAATTCAGGAAAATGATCGTCTTTTAGTTGGCTGACTACTAACTCATTTTGAATTATTTCAATTAGTCCGTCAATCTTATTGAATGCAAAGAGTGGATTGTGTATGACGCAGGCATAACTGACGCTTAGTTACTTATTTAAGTTGAGAATTATTTAAGGAAATGAAAATGGCATACTTTTAGGGACATTTATCATGATATTCTTTCTGTGTATAAACGGGGTATGTATCAGTTTGATAATTTCGAGCATGTAAAATCTACATCATAAGATCAAATTGATATTTAATAATGCCATTTTGCTACAATAAATATGTTAAACTTTTCACAAAAATAAAATTAGCGGTTCGGAACTCGATATGTTAACTCAGAATTTGAAAGTTGGAGCGTATCTTACATTTTTAGTTTCCCCAATGATAATTAAGTAGTTTATGAACAAACTATATTGTTTATTGTATTTGTATTGATACTCACCTTTGGATTGATTGGACAATCTTTCATTAAAAAGTGATTGTCCCATGATAAATGAGAGATTCCTGCATAAATCTAGAAAGGAAAATACCAGTAGGCGTAGGCTCAGTCAGAAAATGAGTTATTTGAAGAATATTGTTTACTTATGCTTCAATTGAATGGTTTCTTGAGACGAAGCTGCTGCCAGTAAAGACACCAGACCCTTATCTAATGAAAAGAGGAGTGTATGGATAAGGTTTGCCATTGTAGATTCCAAAGTCCATATTTCTAGGTTTCAGGGCTTACTCCAATATGCTAACACTATTATGTAAGCTCCGTGGATTCAAATATCGTAAACTGAGCTCGGCATGTGAAATCGTGGGTTATGTTGTAGTTAATTTAAGTTATTTGATTAAGCTTGAAGTTTTCGGAAAAGTAATGAAGTTCATATGAAATCCACTTTAGTCTCTTAAATTGAATCTACTTTATCTCATCTACCATCAGACTTTCACTCTCTGTCATCTCGCTCGGAACATCTTAATTTGTCTAAGGCACACACACAGTCATGTACGTCGGCAGGAGCCATTGCGAGCTCTCGCTTATTTAAGTCCCTTTTGTTCATTAAATTTTACCTGCGAAATTGAGCTGAAGCTGTGCGGTTATTATATGTATCAGTGCAAGGAAATATTCTCGTCTTCTTCTCGTCAAATGTCCTTAAGAAAAGGACAGTTGCGATATTAAGTTCCAGTATTTCAGGGACAAAAAGTTGAACATCATAAATATTTATTTGCAAAACATATTTCTCAGAACAATAATTGCATAAATACCTGGAGTTCAATCAGATGGCTGGTAGGTTGGTATTTCTTCAACCAGTCAGCAGAATCTTAACCGGCAAATTCATTTCATTCTGAGCTCTGTTTATATTAATGACTTCCCCTTTTTTTAACAATGCCCAACGATTCGAGCCGCGAACCTACCAATATTCTGCTTCGTTACGAGGAAACCATTTTAAGTTTTCTCAAATATTTACAATTTAATTTGCAAATGTTCATCTTCTTTGGAGCTAAGAGCCTCCTTCCTTTGATTTCACTTAAATAAAATACGACTCATCCGTCACGTGTTTCCCTACAAATTTGACCTTACGCTTGGGGCAGTCAAACGAACGTTTTGTTGTGCACAAACAAACGCAAAAGGCAAATGAATGTTTATAGGATTAAAATGAGGCAGGGCAAGGCAAGGCCAAGGGCGAAACTTGATTTGAAATACAAAATCATAATAAATATTTATTTGATTTCCGTAAAGGCGGACAAAAGCTGGCAAGCAACAAAGCCACTTTGGAAGATGTATTTTTGGCTAGACCACATCAAGCACGCCTCTCCACACAGTCCCACTCGCACACACACACACATTTGTATTTTTCATTCACAAATAAACACGCGACACTGAAATAAATTTGTTCTAATTCGAATTCGACTCATTTTTTATTGAGTCGATACGTTAACATGGGATAAATTATAAATAAACAATATGAGCCATGAAAATGAAATCATAAACTCCACTGCCAGCCAATTAGAAAACAACAACTAATCCTTGGCCGTGTGCAACGGAAAGAGAAATTCAATTCAGATTTAAATGAAAAGTAGTGCGAATGGAATTCCCATTGTCATGTATTTAATATTTGTTCAAGAGGCGTTGGAAAAAAAAATACCCCAATTTTATTGCAAAGGAATGTAAACAAAATCCGCATGTTTTGTTGGGTTAGCCGGATGGGAATTGCCATCACAGGGTACATATTGCATATTGCATTTCAGACACAAGCGAGAGATGCAAAAAAAGGTGTGTGTAAATATCTAAATAAAATTTAAAATAGCTAACGAGGTGAATCGAAATTGAAATTTAAAGAGGAATTAAAATTCCATTGAATAACACCTCGAGAACCGCAAATCCGATTTGGTTGTACTATATATTGCAATTACCAATTCGTAGCTTCAAAAAGCACACTTAAATTGATGAAATAATTTTTTAATATGTTAATCTGTTGTGACAGTGACAATCACATCGCAAATGCGAAACGTTACATAAATAGGTATTTCGGCATAATACTTTATGTAAATAGGAAGCTACTCAAAGCTGTTGGAAAGTGTTTGTATTCATATGAAATATTGTGCTAAGTAAATTTTTGTTATTTGAAAAGATAATTTCTTGAGCTAATCGAATAAAAATAAGGATTTCAATTATGACTAGGACAATTCTCAAATGGCCTGGTAGAATTATAAACCAACTAGGTAAAACCATTTGACGTGTACGTGCATGAATCAGTCTGGCAATCGTATTTTTAAAGCTCGACATATTTATCTGTCAGGTATGTTCCGATATTCACTTAGATGCAGTCGAATGAGATGGCATGCTAAGAAAATACCTGCGAAAGTGTATGCAAATATTCTTTTTTGTGGAAGCTGTAAAAAACAGAGTTTCTTTTGCTCTTACCTTGACAGTCCCTTATCCATACTTGTCCAAAAAGATTGTTTTCTCGCCAGAAAATATATAACGCTCAGCGAAAAAAAAGGGAATTTCATATTTGGCTCATGAAATTTCGAGATTAATAGTTTGATAAGATTCTCGATCTAACAGCGAAATTCTTTATCCAAGTATGAATTTTTGATCCCGATTTTAAGATCCAAGAGCTTAATAACTTTATCTATGTACGAATCATTCTCAAAACAAGCAGAATAGTTTTTGAATCAATTGCTAGTCTTACTAAAATTCAAGATTGCTCATTCTTTAATTAAGAGCATCCAGCATTATTAAAAACCGAGAACGTTGGTTTTATTATCAACAGCTCATCAGATTCAAAAGTAAGATCGTTTATTCTTAAGTCAAGAGCTTCACTCACATATTCCAATTTAAAATCAGTTGTTTTTTTCATTGTGATTAAATTTATGTCATCGAAAATTAATTGTTAAACCATGTAGCAAGTTTAAGCTGGCTCGAGGAATACACAACACCTCAAAGCGGCATCAGTCTTTGTCTGTCATCTGTCAGTCGAACAGAGGTCTCTCCATGCCAGCAATTCCATAATTGGTTGGAAACTCCAAAGCAAAATGAGTGCAAAAATCGATTGCGCTCTCCGCTCGATAGCTTTCCCACACACTCCTCTAACATAAAATACAAAACTGTAAGTGCAGATTTAACGCTATTCTTTCAAATGTGCTTGCTCTCCTCTCTCAGGTTCTTAAATTCATTCCCTTAGCATAAAAGCACCAAGCTGAGAACGAATTTAGCTCGATTTCAAGAGCGAAATACCTGAAAATCCAAGAACAAATTAATTTTTGTTCAAGAGCGTTTGTTCTTAAGTTTTTCGTTCTACTCTTTTCTGGGTGTAGTAGTAGTTTATTTTTTCTCCATATGATTACTCGACACAAGACGTTTGCTAAGCTATAGTATTTAAAAAAAATATACTAAAAATCTTCTATGACAATTTTAAGCCTATATTTAAGAAAGAGATAAAAAGCAAACGCTAACCAGTTTTCTACGTTAAGTTGTTTAGTGCCATTCTCCAAAATATTTGAATCTTAATTTTTTCCAGTGTTAAGCATTCTGATGGGAAATGGATAGTATTTTCCCAGCACTCATGTTGCATGACATGGCCTTGACCCAGGTTGAGGTTTCGGCATTTGTACAAAAACCGAGCTTTGATCCTTCGATCAGTCACCCCAAAAGTTGTCCTCTTACACAGAGCTGTAATTTAATTTCCGTATTTTATTACTCGTCATTACAATAACCTAGATTACTTAGACAATGAAGATGTCGTCCTGGTTATGATTTTCTTAGTAATGTAACTTTAACTGTAACTGTAACTTTAAGTTCCTATTATTCAAAGAATATTTCCAATTGTAATTAATTTTTCAATTACTTGAATAATTGTACCTGAAAGGGGGGATTATTAAGTGGTTGTCCTTGAAAAGTTGAACTATTCATGTAATTGTAGCTGAAAGATATGAGTTTTTACCAATCAAGTTTGGAAAACAGCAAATATAATTATATCTAACTAATAAGGTTCGTTTTCTTATTCAATGATGACCCTTCCTACGCTTTACAAGGCTTGCAATAAACTTCTTAGTCTCTATGTGTGATAGTGGGTTTTATTCCAAACATTAGACTAGAATATAGTTTTAGTTCACATCTACAAAAACATGAACAGCTGAACATTGCAAGCACAAATACTCAGTTATGCCCCTTTAAAAGTAATTTAAGTAGTTGTAAAAGTAATTGAAATTTTAAATAACTGGATAATCAGTAATAATTGTGGTTCCAAGTGACAATTACGATAGCTAATAGGTCGTTAGCTTCCTGGTTTTTAATAAGCTGAATTGTAATTGCACTGATATTTGTGAATGACAAACGACTGAAAAATGATTCATTTTGTAATTGATTGACAACTGCTTGAGCTCATTTAAAACTAAAACTTTTACCGATCTATTTACTATTAATGCCAAACTTGAAATAATTTGTCTCATTTTTGACTTTGCTGCAATTATTTGTGCTCTACCTGATAAGCGTTCATTAGGCGTCGTGTGTCCGCTTGGACTCCCCACAGATAGACAACGACTTTGCCCCATAATTCATATCCAGACACAATCAATCTTTTCTCATTCACTGACTACTTTTACCGGCAGTTTTCCTTCAGCCAGTTTGCATTTGCATGCGGTCGCCGTTTTGTTGGCCCATTTATAACGGTCAGAAAAGTTGAGAGAAAGATAAGGCCGAGGGAAACGTGCCCATGAAATTGAACGTTCAGTGCCAGTTTGTAAACAAAGTGTCAAATTTTTGCATTGCTGCATAAATATTTATAAACATTTTCTATGCGCGCATATTTCATTATTTTCTGGCCAAATTCATTTGTTGATGATATTTATAAACTGGCCAATTTGCTCGACAGTTTTATTTATAATTTTTTTTTCCAGCTGAAAATTTATAGGCACATGTACACTCAGTCTGTTGACTTTTGAAATGGACGCCCACAAAGCGGCAAAAGTTTCTCGGAGACTAATGTGAGCGACACGTGCGGACAATTAGTCAACGAAAGGAAAACTTGCGGATGAAAGTGGAAAATGGAAACGTGACTGTGAATTGGGGGAGTGGAATTTGGGGCAAGGGCAACTCGATTTGGGTTAAACAGCTTTCAAAGGGTAAAACTACGTGAGGGTGGAGAAATTATTGGAAATATTTCCTTAATATTCACATGTGCTCATACGCTCTACCATTACATTTGGCAACCCACGTAGAGTTCCCAAACTTCATGCTTTGCTAACTTTTTTTGGGGTTTCACCTAAATGGATTACAACGCATTAATCTTCAGCTTGCCATCAATCAAAATCTATGAGTGCTGATTCTACTTAAAGTTCTTACTGTGTATTGTTTATTTGTGCCGGCCACTTTACCTCTAATTCTCTTTCATTTTTCCAGCTTAAAGTTTTATAAATATCACCCATACGCTCCATTGCACTTGAATAATCATTTCAATACTTATACATTTATACTCTGTTATGCCCTCGAAATCGACAATATTTAGCAACCACAAACATTTAAGCTTTCGTTGGCCCTGTAAACGGAGAGAAATGTAGGTATTCAATGTGTCGGTTTGTCTGCGGCTCAAATTCATGAAAGCATTGGCTTAACTCGAAAGGGACTGTCGTAAACAAAATTGCCGGCTTTAAAGCCCTTATTTGGGTGAGTTTGTTCAAGCAGCCAGGCAAGCAGCTACTTGAGAGCCATAACAACAATTGCAAAACACATTTGGATGCTCACTTTTAATTTCCTGACTAGCGTTTTAAAATGCTGGTCATTGGGTATTTTAGGCAGCCTTAAGGACTTTGTTCCCTGATAAACTTATAAGCGACTCATACACAGAAGAAAAAAAGATCCAAAAAAGGTCCATTTGGGAAGGATATGTCTGAAATATCCTTTTAATCATCCAGAGGAGCTGCAAAATCATCCCAATGATCATTATTTTTCATATCCTTTGGATGATTTTTAGCTCCGTTGGATGATTTTTAGCTCCGTTGGATGATTAAAAGGATATTTCAGACATATCCTCCCCAAATGGATACGAGAAATCATCCTTTTTTTTCTCTGTGTACTGATATACACTCCCTCGAGATGAACTTCACAACCTTTTGAATCTTAATCATTCTAGCAAAAATCAAATCCAAATGTATGTGAAGTATTATGTAAAGAATGGTTTATTCAGTAATGGTTAAGTATAGTATTATGGCTGAGCTATAATTGTTGCAAAATTAGGAAATAGAAACTTAATTGAATTACTGCTGCGACGGACGACACGACTTGACAACTTTTCTCGACTGATCTCCACTGAATGCTATTAACGACTCGTTCCTTCTGCAGACTGCGCAGTTCACGCGGCTGCTAGTGATGGGCTGCTATTAGTGATGCGCATCCATAACCGTCTTATATTCGGCCCTCCTGATCATCCTCATCTGTCCCAGATGACAACAGCTCCTCGTTCTCTGCTACGAATCGCCACATCTTCATATTATCGCAGCTAGTTGACGTGATATTTGGACCCTCGACGGTTGCTGCCTTTCTGACGTCGTATCTCCCGTTACGTTTGACCTTGGTAACTTCATACGGGCCAAGGTATTCACTAGCCAGCTTACGACCAGCAACAAACTGCGTCCTTTTGATCGCTACCAGATCGCCGACCTTATACTCGTACTGCTTACGACGTTTTTTGTCAAAGTTGCGCTTGTAGACTTGCTGCGTATGCTCGATATTCTGCTTAACCACTTGTCGCAGCTTCTGACGATCATCGTTGAATTGGCTCACCAATTCTTCCTCTAAGAGCTCCAAAATTCGACTTTCTGCTTGATTGTACATTTTGGTGCCGAACATGACTTCAAATGGTGACGACTTTAAAGCAACATGCACTTGCGAATTAAGCGCCTTCTGCACCTCGGGAACGTATTTGTACCATTTGGTTGGTTCGCTTTTCGACAGTTTCGATATAATCGACAAAATCGAACGGTTCACCCGCTCAACTTGACCATTACCTCTGGCTACTCCTGTTGTCGTCTTCACATGGTCAACTTTATGCTCATCCAGAAACTCCTTGAAGCCATCAGAAGTGAACGCTGAACCTCTATCGCTAATAATGCGCTTAGGAAAACCAAACACATTGGACCATTCGCTCAGCCTTTTGACAACTTCCTCATGACCAGTTGATTTGGCTGGAAACAACCAAACAAACTTCGAAAACGCATCAACAGCTGCTAGGATGTACTTGTACTGCTTGGCTGAAGCATCCATCGGACCCAAGTGATCAATGTGGAGGGTGTGTAGCGGCGTGTCTCCCTTATAGATGCAATTTAAATAGCCTTCCTGCTTGCCCAACTTCTTGCTGTGAATAATGCATTTTACACAGTTAGCGATCAGCTTTGTTACCTTATTCTCGAGATGCGGAATCCAAAATTGCTGCTGAATGGAATGCATCGTCTTGCGTGACGAACAACAAGCAACTCGTTACCATCAATAGTCTTGTACAAAAGACCACCTTTCAACGTATAGTCCTGATACGGATGTTGGTTGAGAATCTGCACAACGGCCTTGATATAGTCATCATTCTGCTGCATCTTCTTTATACGGACTGATAACTCCGCTGTCACCAACATGCAAGACTCCGGAAATCGGCTAAGGCAATCCACATGCCTCATCTTTTCTCCTGCACGGTGTTCGGTTTGAAAATTAAAATCCTGCATGTACAGGATCCACGGACCAACTTCTCTGGGGACATTCTGCTTGTTCATCGTGTCTTTGAAGGCGGCACAGTCCGTAACCAACTTGAAACGGACTCCCAACAAGTAGTGCCGAAACTTCTTTAATGCCAAGAACGCTGCTTTTACTTCGAGATAGTAGCTGTGACGTTTTGACTCTGCTTCCGACGTTTTCCTGCTCCAAGAGTAGATTGGATGAAGGTTCCCTTCAAACTCTTGCAGCAAAACGGCTCCAAATCCCTCTTTGGACGCATCTGTGTGTAGCTCGGTTGGAGCTTCTCTGCAGTAAATATGTAATACTGGCTTGCTCGTAAGTTCCAGCTTTAGGCGCTGCATCGAATCTTGCTCTGAAGGACCAAAATTGAACTCCACTTCTTTCTTGAGAAGATTTGTTAGTGGGCGTGCGATATGTGCATACCCAAAAATGAATTTCCTGAAGAATCCAGTGAGTCCCAAAAACGCTTGAACTGCTCTGATATTCTTTGGAGTACCAAAATGACTGACGGCTGCTGTCTTGTCTTCTCCTGGCCAAATACGACCAGCTTCAATGATATGGCCCAGAAAATGAATACGTGTCTGCATAAAACTGCACTTCTTCCACTTGATTTTCAGACCGTACTCCGCTGCTGTCTTAAAAACTCGTTTTGTTTTTTCCATACATAATTCCGGCGTTGAAGCATAGATGATGATATCATCCATGTATAACTGCATTACATCGGCATTGATTAGGGTCTGGAAAATGTGCTGGATGAAGCGAATAAATGCAGCTGGCGAGTTCTTAAATCCAAATGGAGCTTTATTAAACTCAAACAACCCTTCTTTCGTGACGAACGCTGTAAATGGTTTACTTTCTTCTTCAACTGGAACGTGAAAGAATCCGTTTTCGAGGTCCATTATTGTGAACCACTTTGCGGCTTGCAGCTTTTCTAAGACTTCTTCCATCAACGGCACAGGGAAGCAATCCACCAGGACCATGCCGTTTAGAGTCCTGTAATCGACGCAAACTCGCAGGGTAGTATCTTTCTTCTTAACAGCGACCACTCGGCTTGCAACATTTGGGGACGACTTGCGAACAATACCAGCCTCCATCCACTCATCGACTTGTTTCTTTACTGCCTCTGCTTCATCTGCTGACAATCGAGAAGGTGAATGGCGAAACGGCTTAACCACTCCATCAGGAACTATTGTCAGCTCAACGGGACACTGCTTTACAGATTTTGGAGTCGCCTTATAGCTGGTTTCTATCAACTGCTCTACGGCTTTGCGATACTTCGGCTGAACTGTAAAAGATAAATCTTCGCAAACATTATACACCAAATCATACTCATCCGAAGGATTCGGGACTGCATCAAGCTCCAAAAACGTAACACCATGGTTATCAGCTATCAAACGAAATTTTTTGATGAAATCGTGACCCAACAGTGCATCGCACTCCATTTTAGTATTGGGGACAACAATAAAGTTTTGGTCAGTCTCCGTCTGATCGACTTTCACTTGGGCATTGAAGTACCCTATCGGCTGTGTTGTTGCGTTACCCAGTCCCCGCAATACAGAAACACTTTTTTGTAGTTTAATGTCTTTAATTTTTCCAGCGATACTATCTTTAATTATGGTCACATCTGACCCGGTATCTACTAGACAATCTACTGGCAATCCGTTTATTTCTACCGATTTAATTCTGCTGCGGTCAACACGAACTTCAACTTTATCTTTTCTTTTATCTTTTCAATTTTCTTCGGACAATTACGCGAAATATGACCAGCTTGATTGCACTGATGACGGGTTTTTGTTGACCGGTGTTTCTTTCGTTTATATTGAGTCGTTCATAAATATCAAACTCTTCTTTTAAAGCTCTGTACGACTTACAACGAAACATCGCGCACTTGTACTCGTTTTTAATATCAAGTCCATTCACTACATGACTTATAACTGCAGCATCTTCTACGTCACCGACTGCCGCTATTTTTTTCATTTGCAGCAAATATTCGTGGAATGTTTCGTCTTTCTTTTTCTTCCTTTTTTGCAACTTCTTGTGAATGTCAGCACTATTGAAACAGCAATCAAATTCTTCGATTAAGAGGTATTTCAGTTCCTCATATTCGCACACACTTTCAGCTTCGAGAAAAAGCTTAGCAGGCCCGCACATCTTGCCTCTAGCCTGCACATATTTTTGTTTCTGGTTAAGTTCGTACGCGTCAGCATTTTTTTCGAAAATTTCGAACCATTTTTTTATTGGCATAGACTTGCCATCGCACTCGCACACAACTTTTTCAAAATTTTCCGCGGCAATTTTCACTTGACTGTCTTTTCTTTCATCCACTTCAATCTTCATACTTAGCAGCTGAAGCAACTGATCAACCTTGGTTGCAACTGTAATATTCTCCATGCTTTCACTTATTGTTTCCAAAAAAATTTTCACTAGAAATAGGCATTTCCACAACTTTTTGTTCTTTTTCGTTTTGTTGGTCTTCTCTTTCGTTCGCACTCGCTTTTTTCGACGGAGTATTTTTCTCTTTCCCACTTCCTTTCTTAGACGGCGTATGCTTCACACCCGTCATTTTCGTATGTATTCAGGCGTTGCTGTGGCAATTCTGCTGTGTGAAATTCTTTGCTTTTGCGCAGCAACACGAAAATTCAACTGTTTGACAAGTTAGCTCACAGAATTCGGACTTTACAACTTTTAACATGTAACCAATCAACTTTCAACTTTATTTAGGCCACACATTACAACTTTTCCGAATCTCCGATTTTGCACCAACTGGTTCTATTCACCACACAACGCGCTCAAGACTGGACGAGCCCCCAAATGTGAAGTATTATGTAAAGAATGGTTTATTCAGTAATGGTTAAGTATAGTATTATGGCTGAGCTATAATTGTTGCAAAATTAGGAAATAGAAACTTAATTGAATTACTGCTGCGACGGACGACACGACTTGACAACTTTTCTCGACTGATCTCCACTGAATGCTATTAACGACTCGTTCCTTCTGCAGACTGCGCAGTTCACGCGGCTGCTAGTGATGGGCTGCTATTAGTGATGCGCATCCATAACCGTCTTACATGTATGTTGTTTTTTTAAATTTCTACATTTAATTCGAAATTTTTGAAATGTTATTTACGAGCCACAAGTAATCTTGCTGCAGAGCTGGTCCTGCCTGGCTTGATCTTTAAGGACACAGTCATGGATAATGAATAGAACCAAAGAATATACAATACATGAAGCCAGTTGTTTAGGCAGCGACAATTCACAAATAACCGCAGTCGGTGTGCGGGTTCTATTGAAAAGGGCGTGTTCCACCAGCAGGACCCGCCATGGAAAATTTTTATTTGTTTGACATGTCCGACCTATTCATTGTATAATCTGTGATTGAACGCACAGCCAACATGTATTGAGAACAAACTTGATATGCATGCAAGTATAGGGAACTTATATCCCATGAAAGACGAACCTCTATTTCTTACCATCTCTGAGTTCTGTTTGTTTAAACGGACGGACAGATGGACAAGGCAATATCGACTTATCTGTTGATGCTGATAAAGAATACATATATATTCCTTAGGGGGTCGGAAATGATGTGAACGGCGGTACCTTTGGTAATTAATATAAAAACGGCGAGTAGGTACTAAAAATTTCTTAATTTAAGTCGAACTTAAGCCCAATGAAATCCGATATGAGTGGCACGGCGAATATTCACTGAATAAAAAAAAAATTAGTCTAAAAAATCGTTTTTTTTCTGGTTTTTATAAATTCGCCTTTAAACAAAATTCTTTTCCGAAATTTGAACAAAATTTCTTGTTTCTGGACAATTTTTTCTTTAACTCGAAAAATTAATTTTTCTTAAATTTATAGTCATTTTTCTAGATGTTTTCCCAAAAACTTTCTTAAATTAAGGACGACTTCGACCTTGAACTAAAATAAAAATTTATTGCACGATGCCTTAAAACTGGGCGACTACCATTTAGAAAAACCACTTAGAAACTCTTCCTAATGTATATAGAAAAATCAATCTAGAATAAATCAATCTGAAGTACTAAGCATTAGACTGCGCTCTTTACTGTGACTCACGCGCATGCTTGTTAGTCGAATGCGATAAGATGCCTTTTCTGTTGATGTTTCCCCGAGGTCCCGAGATCAAGTCCCAGGCAGGAAAATAAAATTTTGACTACTAATTACAATTTGATTTTCAGAAAGGAGATTTTAGTGAACCAGCAGATAGAAAATACCCTATAAAAATATTATATACGCGTCTTAGTGTATTCTTCCTCTTCTGTCCCTAGTCCCCTCGCTTCCTTTCCTATCTAATATTTATGCTAAAACGCTAAAAAGCGCTCGGAAACGAAAATCTCCATACAAAACAGGCACTGTAAAATCGTTCGAAAAAAGTTTGACAGTAGCCGTCTTACATTGTGTACGGAGACAAACAAACAAAGGGGTAGTAAAATCCACACGGACGACGTGGCGTTGCCACTCTTTCTCAAAGTGTGGATTTTATTGAACAGCTGTACGAGTTTTGTTTGGGCGCCCAAACTAATTAAATTTATTTATTTTGACGGTCGGTAGAGAAAGAAAATGTCTAACAAGAAGTGTGTTCGTAAGAAACGGTTGAAGCGCTATCATGAGGAAGAGAAAATCGCTCATATGCAAGTATCGCGTACTTAATGACCAAACCAACCGAATCTAATTCATTGTTTTTGGCAGCAAAAAGGGGGAATCACGGCGGAGTGGAGTAGCCAAGAGAGTCGGCGAAACTAGCAGGTGCGGTCGGCCAGTTTTTGGAGCAATTGCATGTGGTGCCATTGAGCGGCCCTTGGCAAACCTGCCCGCTCTTCAGTTTTGAGACAGTGTAGCATGCAACGTGCAACAGAATGTTGCATCGGGACAGGCAATCGAGCTGATGGAAGTGTAGCATACTTGGAGGTGCACGCGCTGGTTCCGGCTATTATGTTCGGTAGTGGGAATGGGTTCACTATAGGTTTCTTCGTAGCCACTTCCTCGTTTTTCAATACTTCACTCTTATTAATAAATCGCGAGCGGCTTTTCCTTAGATTTGATCAACACAGAGGGGTAAGATAGACAGGAGACGAAAAGAGGGGAATATAAAGAGCAGGAGAACTATCTCTATGCACTGGCTGCGCCAGATCTGGGTGGCAGCCTATGCTTCAGGTGCTGCGCTGGTGTTGTTGCTGCAGCTGGTGCCCACCCCACCGTGATCACCATGTTCCTATGGTTAAGTTTAACCGGTGATCCCAAAAAAAATGTTTGAAGCTTTAAGTATTTCTCCACATTTCTCCCTTTAAACGATGCATGGCTCCCAATATGAATCAACTTAGCGAGTCATATTCAAAACAAAATATTTATTCCTAAGTTCAGTAGACTTCATAATGAATTTGGCTAACCCAAAAATTAACAAAAATAGAATTTAATAAAATTTTAATTTAATTTAATTTAATCTAGGCCATACTAAAACATAGTTTTGTTTATACAACTTCATAGACTTCGTTTATTACTCAAGAAAAATAAAGAAATTGATTTTGAAAATTTACTTGCAACAAAAGAAAATATTAAGTCATTTATCCAACTTTAACTTTTAGAATCCTTAACAAGAAAAAAATATTAAATATTAGCTGAAACCCCGGAATATTTATATAAATATATGCATGATATATATAGGAGATTATATATATGTAAGATATAGAATGTGATAAGATAAGTTTAGATCAAGATTGTAGTAATTAATTTATATTTAAGTAGCACAACTTCATATATTAAAAATAATTCTTTCTTGTACTATATGAGCGACAGTACTATTCTTTTGTTGTATAGTGAAGGTTGCTAAATCAAACTCCCAAAGCTTTCATTAGCCCGAGTTGTTTACAATTTTCTAGCCGAGCTTTGGCTAAGTTTAAGTCGTACCAAAGTGCCAAAAGAACTGTGGCTAAGTCTCCGCAATCACAAAAGCTTTCTCACAGAAGCTGAGAAGGCCCTTTTAGGTTTTTCACTTACCGCACAATTCCCACGCTGAAAGATCTTTCGGTTGGTGTGTTGTTGCTGGTTTTTAAATTGGATTTTAACTTGATTGGATTAGCTTTTACTTAACACATGTTCTGTTCATGATGCAACAATACAAGGTGGGGAGGTGTCAGTGTGATGCGTACTTTTGTCAAAAGCTTACGCTACAAAAGTACGCGCAGCACTGAACGTGAAGGTACTTTGCAGAGAACTCACACTAATGCCACCTTACCTCTCTTGTTGTATCATGGTTCTGTTGCACCACAACGTGAGAGAAAAACGAGCTTTTTCGGGGGGGAAAAGCTTGTGTTTCTTTTTAGATCCATTTAAATGATTTTTTTACATTTGTTTTTAAAAATTTAAATGATCTGCACTAGCTTGTTGGCTTAAAGGGTTTCATTGACCCTAGTTAGGTTCAGACAACGTTAATGGAAATTAGGGAGTTGGGTGCAACATAACCTCACACTTGCTGTTGGTTCACTTTAATCACACAAAAAACTATTTTTCTAGCAGCCGTTGTTGATTTTCCCTTGGCTTTCTGCGAGATCGCCCTGGTGTACTTTTAGGGACACTGGTCACTGGGTTGGCCTGACTTGGGCGAAAGTAAACAATTGCTCAGGCAGCGACAGAGTCACGAGCTAAACTTTCAGCAGCTGGTTTGCGTTTGGGTGGGATGAATGCAGCTTTCTTAACTGGCTTCTCGCTCTGCCTTCAAAATTTGCCTGGAACATTCGTTGGAAGCAGCGACAGGTGATCTTTTCCAACTCTCTTTAGGCACTGAAGCCACCAATGAGCTTTTTAGCTATGGAACTGGGTGCCAATCCCTAAAGAGAAGAAATTGGTCTGTTGTAACAAAATGCAAAGAGAAGCAAAAAAAGTTGTTTATTTACCATGAGGGATTGGCACCTTTAGGGGGAGTAAAAACTTTTCCCAATTTTCGATGTTGGCCGAATTTTTTGCACGATGCAGACGGAGTGTTCCTCCGTTTTAGGGTTAAATTTTGGTTAGCTCCCACTTATTGAAACGAAGCACAATCACTCAATTGCTATCATTATTTTTTGTTTGCACTCACATTAAAAGCAGCAGTACAAAATAACTTAGCTGCAGTAGCTTTTCTGGAGGCAAGATAAATTTTTTTGTTTTCGAGCTTAGCGCGCACAACTTGACTCGATGGCAACGTGAGGGGAAAAGAACGACTCGGGCCAGGCGGAAATGGTAGGAAATCGGCTCTGACAACTGCATCATCGTCTTTTCCCATTATTGGTCTCACTTGTCAGATTGACAGCTACCTAGGGTTTCCACCGGACCAGCCTAATACCATTATTTGTGCGATATAGGACAAGATCTCCGACCAGTGCAAATCGATTTCTAGTTTTTGGCGGATTATTTAAACCAGATATGTAAATTACAAGCGCACAACAACAGTTTGCTCAATAAAATGACTCCAGCGGCAGCCTGTAGTGCAGAAAGACCTGCAACGGAGTTGTTGCTTGCCCGGGCCAACGAGGATAAAAATGTCTTAGAATAATTTTGGGTATTATAATATAGATAAATAACCATTTATAGAGTTAAGGAATTAAATAAAGTAAGAATCAGCAGATTTTTTTTGGTTTCAAATTCACATAAAGTTTATTTGTACACAAATTACAGCTGGGGAAAGGTGTGACAGTACCTTCACACAATACCAAATGTTGAATTTGTGGCGGTTTTGGCATTTTTCGGCTATCTCAGCACACTATTTCGTTTTTACGATCCACTTTCGTAATAAATGACTTTTTTGTGCGCCCAAAATGTTTGTCGTTCTCCGTACCTAGCTTAAATCTAGAAATGTTTTTCTAAAATTTGGAAAATGCTTTTCTACAATTAGGGAATTTTTTTCTAGCTTATCTAAATATTTTCTAAATTTTAGCAAGTCTCAGTCCTCTTATAAGTAATTATACCCTTGCAGGGTATATATTGAAATTGTGCAGATGTTTGTAACGCATAGAAGGAAGCATTTCCGACCACATAAAGTATATATATTCTTCAGCCATGTCCGTCAGTCCGTTTTCCCGTCTGTCCGTCTGTTTCTATGCTATCTCCTCCGTCAGTTTTAAAGCTATCGCCACCAAACTTTGCAGTCTTCTGGTACAAATACGCTGCACATTTGGCGGAACCGGCCGGATCGGATGACTATAACCTGTAGCTGCCAAAGGAACGATCGGTCAAAAAACTAGTTCTGGTGAGAAGAACTTTAGTTTTTAATGCAATCGTCTCCAAACTCCGTATTTACTAGTTTTTAATGCTTTTCCATAATTCTGCCAAATTTGGTCGAAATCGGACATCTATATAGCATGGCTGTCATACAAAAGTGGAGTCAGAAAAGCAGTCTTATTGGAAAAACTTGTTTGTTTTCAATGGATATGTTTTTCAAATTAGTTAGAAAACGTGCTGCAAGGGTATACAAACTTTGGTCGAGCCGAAGCTAACTTTACTCTATATTTTTTTTCTAAAATGTTTGGTGAATCGCCTTTGACCCCTTTAAGGCGAACTTAAGGTGATTTTGCCTGTTTTTTGTTGAGTGTGTTATGATTCATTATGAATTGTTTGATTCCTCTACTTAAATACTGTTCTTTCACATACATTTAATTAACGTACAGCTTGAAAAGCACTGAGTGTGAATTTGTTTGGCAATCTTGAGTGTGCCTATTACCCCAACTATATACAAACAAATAAGGGCGCTGCTGTCGAGATTTCCGACTACAAAATACTCTGCTCATTTGTTTTTGAATTTTTGAAGATGAATGTAACCGGTTTTTTGTAACAGCTATTAAATTGTCATCCTGAATGTAGGCAAGACTTTTTTCTAGTCCTGATTAACAACTGGGGGGGGTGCTCTTATCAGGCCAATTGTTTCGCTTATAACTCCGATGTTTTTTGTCCGATCTGATTGTACTTTTCAGAATAGATAGATATTGGGCCTGGCTTGATGTATACTAAGCCACGAGGCTCTAACTTGAAAATGGTGGATCTGACTGTTTTTTAGGTCTAGGATGTGACGGTTTTTTTGGAGATAAGAGGGCGACGGGTGGGAATTTTCCAAATCTGAAACAAACTTTATCAGCGTACGGCATACATCTACCTTTATGCAAAATTTGTTGGCTCTATTTCTTATAGTCTCTGAGATCGACGTGATCATACAGACAGATAGACATACAGACCGACAGACGGACATAACCTCTTGAATAAGCCCTTTTGCCATAATATTGCTTTATCAATTAAACATCACTTCAATTCCCTAATTTTACTAGATACCACCAGTTCGAACCACTCAACTCCAACCATTTATCTTCATATTATTTCTGGTTTCATGTAATTTTTGTGTTCTTGCTTTTCCTTTGCCTGCACTTCACTGAATGCTTTAACTGAGCTTAATTGGCTGGTTGCCTCCCCAAAAACTCGGCATGCTCCAAAATTTAAATGGCCAAAAGTTTGCTCAAACTTGATTTTCCATCAAATTTAATATGATTTATGTCTGCCCCCCCAAAAAAGGACATGCAAATTTATTCTAGACCAAAAAAAATATATTTTAATTAATTAAAAATAGCCAGAAATAAAGAAGTGAACCCCTTTTCAAAAGGAACAAAAATAAACGCTAAGTAGCGTAAAGTATTTGCAATGAATTTATAAAGTTTGGGCAAAGGAAAAAAGGAGGAAAAGAATAATAATAGAATATTGCTCAAGGATGTCTGTTGGGAATAAGTACGAGTACTAAAAGGCTCGGGCCGGGAATGGTGCGGGCTTCAATTTTGTGGTTTTTTAATTGGGTTGGCGCAAGTCCTTTAGCGTAATGATACTTTATGAGCTGTGCAGGAAATTGCATAAGGATTTCAGCATTGCCAAAGGTATTTAGTTCGATATTTAATACTATGTGCGGGAGAATGAAATTAAAACTGATTAAAGGGAGAAAATGGTTTGATAGGGGGAAATGTAAGTGTTTGGCTTTGTTGATTATAGTGGGGGAGTCGTTCAATTTTGTACATTCATTTACAGAGCAAGTTCTTTGATTTAAAACTTCACCTGCCTAAAATCATGTTGATGTTTACCTTCCATTATGAGGTTAAGTTATCCCACATAAATATGCTCCTTGGGCATATCAATTTGAACTTCAGTTTGATCTTGGAAAGATAAATATGCACATCAATTCTCCTCAAACATGTTTCTAAAGCTTATCGAACATAACAATTGAGCTTTAAGCAAACAGTCGTCCGGGTCAATGCATTAAACTGGAACTTCTCTGTGGCCACACACACAAGCAATGTTCGCCACAACCTTCCATCAACTGAAAGTTCTCGAAATAAAAGCCCTGGCCAGACCAGCAAATACTAAATGGACAGGCCCAATGTTTTGCCATAATTTGTGCTGCCAAAAGCAAAAAGAAGAACTTTGTTTGCAGATAGACGTCCCTCTAATAAGGCTCGTCGTTCCCTGTGGCTTTGATTGATTAAGTGCCTGCATTTGACGCGGCCACTTGACAAGCCAAGCTGGCCCTGCCAGCGCCTCTGATTCTGCTTCTGAATAAAGTCGTAAAAATCCATGCAGCTTTAACACATTGTAAGCATTTGTTTTTACGAGGCCAGCCGCGGCACAACATAGAACAAACTTTGACACTTCTATGCACATTACATTTATTACTAATACGCCACGTAAGCACTTAAAGGCCGTTCCGTCTCGGCACTGTGGCTCAGAGCAAACAAGCAACTTCCGTTTGTCGTTTGCCATTCAAAATGAGCCACACAAACACGCAAATGGGCAAACAAACAAACAAATGACAACAGGCGCAGGGCAGTCAACAGACTGAACGAATAAAAGAACGAAAGGCAGGCACGAAAATGCAGAAAAATGGCAAACTTATAAAAGTCTGGTTCATAACACGGCACAACAGGAGGGTGCCTGCTGGTAGGAAGCGACAGTTCTTTGGCTTTGTATGATGTAGTTGCCCTTTTCAGTTAAAAGGTATAGAAACTTGCGCATCACCTTGGATGGAAAAAACAGTTAAAGTGAATGAACAGTAAAGTAACGTTATTTGGCATATTCGGTTCAGTTTTTCGTGATGATAAGCCAGAACTTTTCTTTGTGATATTTTAAGCAATGGTTTGTGAAGCACTCGGAGTGTATAACTAGCTATATTTTTTGGGAATTTTTTGTAAAGCTAGAAACAGTTTTGGTACGAATTTGCCAAATGCTTTTTGGTGGGCATGACGAGGTCTAACTTTGGAAACTATTGAAATGAAAACTGGCTCTTGTTGAAGAGAATGACCAAAAATTGCAAGTCTATTTGCGCTGGCTACGAGCTCATTTTATACCCATGATTCCGTGATTTTTTTTTCTGCTTTGCCTTGTGCAAAATGTTTATCGAATCTAAATAGTAGCCAGTATAGCAGCAAGTTATTCCAAGCGCACCTAAAGCTCTGCCTCGGCAACTGCAACAATCATACATTCCACTCCGTTTAAATCAGCAGTTCAATTCTTCTGATGATTTCCAGCCCATGCATGAAATTAACTTATCGTTGGAGCTATAACATGAATCAAGAAACACCTCCGACTGTGCAGCTCGCAACCATTGAACGACAGTTGGAACTTAGAAGGTTAGAGTTATTCATATGTCAGTTTTGATATATATTCGCCTTACTCGACACCATAGTGGCGTTATGAAGAAACCAATATGATCGGATATCGTCCTACATAAACGCCTCACCTTGATCGTAGCTGGTCTGAAAGACTACAACAAGCACTTAGCTTGATAAGCTCCTGAAGATTCAGGAGAAGATATACATCGTCTCCTACCAGGGACTTAAACTGGCACCACTCAAGTTAAAGCACCTTGATCTAAGTAGTTTAATTAAATATTATTCCATTCAATTAGTAATAAGACAAACACTTCAATAAATTTTTGCTGGCTTTCTTGGCAACCAGTCAGACTGTGTTAAAAAACAGTTATAGCTCTATTATCGTCTAGAGTTAATTTGAAGGTAAAGCCCCCTATATTTTAGGAATGTATTACCAGAAATCGCACTTCGCCTATAAAAACTATTTCCCTTAAGGTCAAGATAAGTCTTTTTGCTAAGTGTGACAATTGCAGCTTCGTAGCAAAAAGTTGTGCATACTAAGTTAATAGCGAAAGTGTGCAGCATTCTGTAACTAGTTTTTTGGTTTTTGTTTATATAAGAGAGCAAAAAGATTTACTAGGTAAAATGAGGCATTGGTGAAGAAATCTTTGAATACATTTTTTTTTCTAATTTTGTACTGCCGCTCTTAACCAACGGAACCGATCTGTTCAGGAAAAGGAACCAACAAGTGTGCTCCCACAGACTAAGTGTGGTACTCCTTTGATAAATAGTTACCTTGGGTTAGTAACTTGAAACAATCTGCAAGATCACTAGTCAGGACATCAGCCTGACCTGTCGACTGGCTAGGGACACTGTTCACTAAATTAGAACGGAGATGAACAGATAGCCACCTTTGTGGTAGTTCTTAATTCTCACCACTCAAATCCGGAGAACTCGTTCCGGTGACTCTGTTAGTTGAAGCTTCAAACTAGCTTTCAAGTCGTGCAGGGCATCCCAAAGCAACGATGACTAAGTTCTCGCCGGATTTAATTTTGGATCATGGACTGATCTGCTCAGTGGGAAGCGAGAAAGAGAGAACGAAGAAAGAAGGAAGGCAACTGAATGCCCGGTTCTCACTACAGCACATGCCTGAATGCTTTTGCTGCATTCTTGTGTCTGATGCAACTTTCTCGTTATACAAAAATCATAGCGGCACAAGTTGCATCCAATTTGGATGTGGTTGCATCCGTGACTTTTCAAGATGTGACTTGACAGGGTATCGATCATTTTGCATATCGTACGGGTAACGTTTCAACTGCCAGCTCTAACAAAAACAATAAACAGATGTTAAACTTTAAGCGCAAAAAATCAAAAGAAAACCCGCCCGCAAATCAATCAGGTAAGATTAATTATTATTTTAAGTTAAGTGCATGACAAGATTGGGAATTTTGTAGCAACAGGAGACACCAGTGGAGTTCACAGCTACGGAACTTTGGGAGGAAAATATTGGACGACTCCGTGGGACTCGCTGGCTTCTTTAAAGCTGTTTCACATCAAACTCCGTTGCGAGCAGTGCACGAGTCCCGTAGCAGTCCTCTTGAAGACGGATGTAGGTTCTGAATATATTGGGAAAATATATAACAAAAGTTCGTTTTATTTTCGTATGAGATGGATGCCAGACAAACCAATCCGTTGGAATAATATTTAATATAAGATTTAATAAAAGAAGAGATTGACATAAGCTCGGCTTTGGCCCTTAAGGCTGCTGTTTAAAGCCAAATACCAATTTTGAACCAACTGTGAAAATAAAATTCTAGAAAATTTAATTTGTATATTTGTATTCTCTGCAACATATGCAGAAAGTGCAATAACATTGCCTCGGTTTTCTTCAAGCAAAATAATAAAAAACCGTCATTTTAAACCCTTTTTGTTTGCACCAAATTATCATTTCACAATGTCAACAAATCCCAGTCAGCTGTTCAATGCATGCAAGACCACATGAATACAATAGTGGTGCCAATGCGAGCACCTTATCGCTTCTTTTCGATAAATCGTGATGTCGATGTCAAAATTACGGCGGTGAGAGTCTAGCATAAGATAACCGCTTTGTTAACTGCAGGGTTACTAATTATATCATGTAGAAAGGTTTAGAATTGAATTTTATGAATGGTTCGTTTCATGCAAACGATTGTTTAAATCCAAATTCAACATGAATCGACCATTAAAGATGCAAGAATACAATAATGCAAAAATGCCGCCAACACGAACACCATATCGCATTTCACCTTAAGTCGGCATATCACTTCCTGCTCCAGCGCCTAAAAATGTTTAAAGAATTTAGTTGTTGGCCTTTATTTAATTTTGCCTATTTATTTAATGCGGTTCTAGTTTCTAGCGTCTTTTTGCTCCGGAATCCACAGCCTTGGCGTTGCTTATTCCAATCACCACAAGAAGTCGATGATTTACATTTGGATAATTTCTTCTTAATCAACGGATCAGCATTTTTGTGTCCCTACTCCAAGTTCAATAAACTGTTACATTTGCAGGGCATCTAATTTATATTTGCTTCGGCTTATCAGTTCGTTTCCTTGTGTCCTGAATTTATATGCTCACCTGGTTTTATTTATTTATGTAAATAGCACCACGTGACATTGTCAAATGTGTGTGGGCTGGAAGTGACGTCGCCGCTGATCCCGGAAATGCTGGCTGCCCGTCCTGACAGGCACACCCGCACACACTTGCCGCGGCTGACTGGGCTTAACCATCCGAACACCGAGTGGCATAAACCTACTTGGTACCTGCTGTGCCTTTTATTATGCAGTAAAAAGAAATAAGAAGCATAATAATAACGCAAATGTGTGTGCAAAAGACTACTGACAAATAGGCGGCAGCAGGTGCGACGGCAGGTAAAATCAACATGAAGGTCCGTACGTAAAAAGCCGTAGCCCAAAAAAGTAGGCAACGGAAAAAGTTAAGTTTTTCTTTTGACATGAGGCCTGTCTAAACGGAGTCAGAGCCGGCTCTGTTGCACTCGTCGTCGTCGTCGTTGTTGTCCTTTTGCAGTCTGTTAGTTGGTTTGTTTTGACTGTTTGCCTGCTCGTCTATCTTGCTGTCTGACTGTCTGTACGTCTGTGTGACTGCGGCTGTTTGTCTAAGGGTCTGTTGATGTTCTGCTTGTTGGTAAAGGCAGTACATCAAAGCCGAATGCAGGCAAATAGCCGCCCACCCGGCGAAAGCTGCGTTTTCAGACACATTTTTGGCTAGAGGGAATTCCGGCATTTATATTTTACCCTAAATTCACGAAACTGTTGAATGCTGCCAATTTATTTATACGGATTTAAGATTAGTTAACCTTGTGTATCGTTGACAAATCGGGGAAGCGCCTTGATGATCATTAAAGTCAATCATGTTTTAATTGAAACGCTTCGACGCATTCAAGTTTTTTATTGCTGTTAAATTTCATTCTTAATGTTAAACGTTTTGCAAAACATCGTTCTCTCGATTCTGGATTTCCATTTCTCGGTCATTTGCTGCATGTCTAAGCAGTCGCTGCTGCTGTCACAGCACTCCGAGTCTGTGACCGTGTCCTGTCTGGCCTAAGTGTGTGTTAATTTTACGCCTGTGTGGGTGAAGCATTCTCGCTCCCACTCTCTCTGTTGGTTTTGGGCGTGTGCTCATGTTGAGGCCAAGTTTTTGCAATTTGAATTAAGTGCACGTCGTCGTCGTCGTATTTTGCCTCCCTCTCTGATGTTTTTATTGCGTCTAATTGCTCATTTACAGCCGACTTGTACTCCATGTGGGGTTAGCCCAAATCAATGTTTGGTTTCGCCTGCCCTAATTATTGGCTTCAGGCCTGGTAAATTTATGCTCATTGCTTTCGCCGGCTGACTATCAAATGCCCACACTTGGACGACTCTTGATTGCAGACGACCAAATTTAATGCGTTTTTAATTTGCAACAACGGTTTTATGACTCTTCTCCACGGCCCCGCGGTGCCATATCAACGGGAGGTACAGAAAAAAAAATTCGCTGACTCGTCGAGGCTGGTTGTAAACACTTAATGTGCAGGTCGCGTTTACATACTGGACCCAGTCACATTTTTGGTGTACCAGCGGCGTCCTTGTTGAAGTTGATAGGGGAGAATTGGTCTATCTATTGTTAATTGTGGGTTTTCTGTTATTGATTCCGCCTAGAGCATGATTTGATCTCGTAATCTGATTAATATATAGGAGGGAGGAATAGGAGAAAACGTTGGCACGCCTTCTCTGTCACCGTGCAGCTCTTTTCTGAACATTTCGTCCTCCTTATGCTATTGAAAAAACCAATTGTTCCTTGAATTTCGCTCTTGAGATCGAACTAAATTCGATCTCAGTTTGGTACTTTTAGCCGAGGGGAGTAAGGAAACAAAACTCCGAGAGCATTTGAACCCGCTCTTGCAATATCAAACGCCAATATATGAAGATAGAACAAAGCTTTGAGGGACGATTTCCTGAGAACCAAGAGCTGCTGTTTGAAACTAAAAGAAATTGGTTAGAATTATGTGTGATATTCCTTAAAAGCTTTAAAGAATGTGGTTAAATCACTCAAGCATATTCTGAGCAGATTAGGTTGAATATTCCTGAGTATTACCTTACCTTTCATCTCGGCCCTTGGCGACTACCTCCCACAACCAGTAGGCCAGTGTCCAGTAGGTTTAACATAATTAGCAAAACACTGCCTTCAGTTGGAGTTGCCTAATCATCCGGCACATTAGCCATTTGACCTGAGTGAATTGTACCGATTGTGCGAAGAATCTAAATATTATGGCCTTCTGCTTAAATCCGCTCCTTAGCGAACTTCTTGTAAGCTTTTGTTACCAGAGGCGGCTGATCTTAGCATTAGTTAGGCGCTCCCTTGGAAGTATTCACGCCAAGCTTCAAGAGTTGGTATTTACAGCAGAGCGGAACACAAACCGGCAAAGTGTAATTAAAAGGGTATCAGCATTCTCAAAGTGATTTGTCATGGTATTAATAATTGTGGAAACTGAAAAACCTTACTTTATATTTAAGGGGGCGCAAAGATGTGAAAAATTACGTATACGACTCGTGAACTAAACATAGCTTTTTAAGTCGAAAATGTGTACAAAGAAACCAAGTAAACAAAGTTTTCTCTTATTATTTTTCACGTTCGAATAGATTTAAACGAAACCAATATATAACGAAAGCGTAAGTTAAAGTCGGCAATGACCGATTTCGATATACCCGTTACTCAGGGGAATTATATACTAAATATCCCTATATTAATTAACAGAGCGTTAACATTAATTTGATCATTTCAACATTATGTAAGCTCAGATAAGTACGCAGCGTTTTTTTTACCTGCCATTTATCATCCGATACCTCTTAAAATTTGTGAGATTTTAGATATTGAGCACATACACTACACGGCGGTAGGGGGCTTTGCCAAAATTTGAAACAAACTTGATCTGCGTGCAGACAATACTAGTCTACATTTCAAAATTGGTGGCTCTAGCTCTTCTAGTCTCTGATGTCCAGGTGTTCATACAGTCAGACGGACAGGGCAATATCGACTCGGCTGTTGATGCTATAGTTAATGGGGTCACAGATGTTTCCTTCTGACTGTTTGTTTGGTGGCGATTTGGTGTATAATAAGCGTATAAAATGTATATGTAAAACAGGTAAGTGCGCTGCAGTCGATTGCCCCGACTACAAAATGCCCTGTTCATTTGATTTCATTTATTTTTTGAAGAATGTATACACACACATACACACAAACGTCTTTCTTTAACCCTAAATTATAGATCGGCTCGTAATTGAAGAAACTAAAATTTGTTTTTGAACCAGAAATAGGGAAAAGTACTGTTTGATTTCACTATTTTCACCACTGATTTAGCGTTAAATATGATATTCAAAGGAGTGTAAAGTTGCCAGCCAACCTATGCTCAATTTTCTTTGTAATGGAATCCAATTCTTTGCTTGTCTTCGTAAGAAGATATTAAGAGAGGAACAAAAGGAAGAGCCAGGGCTGCAAACCAGTTTCGAGCTGAAACGGATCGAACCCGAATTTTCGACTTTTATTTTACTTAAAACTGAACCCCCTCATCAAAAAAAGGTCAACCCGATCCTGTTCCGATACCAAAATTTCGATTCGATTATGCAAAAATGGTAGACATTAGGAAATTTTACAATTTGCTTAGCGAGTTCTTCTATTATTAGGTTGGATTTTAAGGACTGGGTCTTAAAATAAACAGAAAAGTGTACACTGAAGAAAGAAATCAATCCGAAACTACGAAATGGAATTTTATTGAACAATAAATTATATTTTGAATACCCAAAACCGACCCAATTCCTAGTAGACTTAAGTAGTTTCAGGTTAAAAGCGACTTTTAGAACATATAGGATTAAATTAGCCAGGTCTAATTTAGGTCTGAACCATGGTTCAAGTCAAAAACTTCGCCCTAAAACATCCAACCCGAATGTTTCAATCCTTAACCATTGCACACTGGGCTGAATGGCCAAATTTTTGGCATAAAGTCGAACTTTGAATGACAACGTTTTATGATGTTTGTCACTTATTCTAAAAGAAGGAACTTCAAATATAACAATTACAAAAACAAAAGCTGTCGGAGGTCAATTGTAGACTTTTAACAGGCAGCAAAGTCTGATGTTTGCATGCCTGTTTGATTGCATAAAAAAGCGGGAAAATGTATTTCATCTACAAGAGACAATTTCTACAAGTGAACAAATAAAATGTGTGTAGTATGCAAAATACAGTAAAATGTATGTATTATATAAATAATATTAAGCAATTGTGTTAAACCTGTCAAATTATTAACAGTAATTTGTTTTTGTGATACGACATTAGTCTGAGAAAACTTACTCAAAACACATTTTCCCTGTGGACTTAAAACTGACTTTCGCCCACTTTCGGCCAAAATGTTTTTATGTTAAAGTGTTCTTCAAAGTATGCCTTCTCACTTGTTAGCAACACTTTTTACCCGATTTTGGCCGTTCTCCGACTTTTAGAAAAGATTAAGCTCAGCCTAGGACTTAGTTTCATTGTGAGGCAGATCAGTAGTCGGGAAAAACTATAATTTTTAAGGGATTTTAAACAAATTAACAAGCAAAACGTAAGCTCCAAAACAAAAAATTATAAAAAAATAAAATTATATTACGTATCCGCCACGTGGGACCATATGGGCGGTGAGCTAGTCGTGGTAGGATTGGTTTAGAACTTCTTCTAAATGATTTCTGGTTGTTGTTATCAAAATCAACGAGTTTCAACTCTATAGCAGCATTTGTCGACTTTATGCCAAAAATTTGGCTTTTCAGCCCAATGTGCATTGGAAAAATTTGATTAGAACCACCGAGCCAGAGATTGGAAAAAAAATATTGGGAATTGCAGCCCTGGAAAGAACACCCGACACTTACCGGCGAGCAAGCAAGAGCATAGCTGGAAGTGTGCACATCGAATTTCAATTTATTTTTACCCTGCACAAGGCAACAAAATTTGATTTCGGTATATTAAACGGTTGGTCAAAGACACAATGTTCTTAAATAATCGATTACAATGATGTCCACAAATCTATGAGTTTTATGTGCTGAACACAACTCTTTTTTCTGAAATGTTCTATCACCTTGGTTATCTCTTAGTAATTTAAGCTTAAAGCTGCTTAAAATACTAAGGTAAGTTTCAATTTTTGATGAAACAACAAATTTTATTTTTGATTTTTCCAATTTAAACGGAAAAACAACATTGATAACATTTAAAATCAACAGTGCAAGTTTTTTGGTTTCAAAGAGCATACACCTTTGTGTTTTAACGTAGTAAAATCAACAACACGGATTTCTAAGTTGAGAATTACAAGTTTTAGGCAGAGGGTAGAATAAGTTCAATAGAAGGTGTATGTAGGTGTTTTATGCAAAAATATTAAGGTTTTCAAAGACAATTTTTAAGGACACAATGTCTTTATATAACAGCCTACATTCAAGGCCACAGTTTTCCTAAAAATTGAGACCCAATGGCCTAATGGGTCACCTAAATTCTAGTCAAAAAATCCTGGGACCTTAGTCAAGTCAAACCCACCTAATATACTGGGTAATTTTGGGCCATTTTAATCTGGTTCAAGTTATTAAGTTGTCCCCCTTTATAACGCCACTGCCCATGCTGACCATCATTTGCCCTCCTTCTATCCTTCTGTTCGTGGATCCTGCTACATTTTTCTGGTAGAACAACAACACCAACAACAGGACAACAAATTTGCACACAACGTTTATGTAAAATAGGCAACATTTGTTTTATTGTCATGGGTTGCTGTTCCACTTGTTTTATCCCCGCCACTTGATCCCCCGCCCCACCCTTCGGTTGACGGTCGACATTTACTGCCATGGACCAAATGTTGGAGCACGCTTTCATTTTAATTGCACACATGCTTATCATTTCAACGGCAGAACCAACAACAGCACCAAAAACAGCGGAACACCCACCCCCATCCACCCCCACGCCAGTTCCTCTGCAGGCCAGCTCGTTAGCTCTTGAGAGGCGAACCAAAGCGAAAAAATGTGCCCGAATATTTTCGGCATACAATTCAGTTTTTCGCGTGCTCTCCCTTTGCCTCGGAGAAATTTGCAAATAACGAAAACACGGAACCACCGCCAGGATCGGGAGGGGCAGCACAACAACTGTTGAATGTACATAAAAGGCTGCAGGCCAGGCCCATAAAAGTCAGCTACTTAAACGCATTTTAACTTTAATATGAGAACGGGGAACCGAAAAACAGGCAACCGAAACCGACTTCAGCAAATAAACACTCAGTTTTGGCCCCTCACGCGACCCGCTCCCGGAACCGAACAGATTTTGCAGGCGGCCCCGTTGACTATAAAAAAGATTTACTAGCTAAAATTTATGACCCTCCCGCACCCGTAGCTGGTCAAGGGGGTGCCACAATAAGGTTAAGCTTAAGCAAGAACAAATTTCCCATTTTTGCTGCTGGCATTTTAAGTTGCATTGTAAATCTCAATTAAAGTTCCTGTTCGAGTACCGAAGAAGTGTTTGCTGTCTTAGGGGCATGTTTGGCATGCGATTGCCACTCAATCTAATTGAAATCTAAACGAAAGACAAACTGAAGCAAAGCTTAAAACAAAACATTTAAGCTGTTCGAGTGGAGAGGCCAGTGGTTGTCTTGCATTTCGAAAGAGTAGACACTTTATCGAATTTAAAACAAAATTTCCATAAAAAAGATTAGTTGGTCTGTACCAAAGATCTCGTTCAACTTAATCCTTTTTGAAACTTGTTATGTAAGAACAAGGTGGGGAGTGAAAGTCAAAGCAGAGTTTCGGTTCTGCATCGTACCTTATCATAGTTTACCAGAGATTGGCATAGTTTACCCTAGCTAACCCCGCCCTACGACATTTTTTTCATCCATAACCTAATTTTAGCTCCTTGAACTTCATCCTTACCTTAGCTCTCCATTTTCACTGTCCATCTCCAAGCTAATTCGTTCTTTCATTTCTCGATTCATTCCCAAAGCTAAGACAAACATTTAGTTCAAATTGCGTATTTCATTTGCCTTGAGCTCTGCTCAAGTTTGCGTTTACTTTTAGCTGGTTTCTTCTCCTTTTTCTTTAGCGCAAATCGTTTTAATTTCTTACACACTTTCCTCCTCTCCTCTACTTCACCCAACCACCACCCACCACTCACAGACAAAAGGCAAAATCTTTGCGAAACACACAGAAAACTGTTCTGCGATTGCAATGGGCGATGGTCTGTGACTTCGGGGCAAGCCAAAAGTGCTTGGTGTCCGTGTCAACGTTACTTTTATTTCCCCTGACGAGAGCGGCGTGAAAACGGAGTGGAGGAGCCTCCTCCATTGTTGTCGGTTTTTTATGACAAAGAGGAGCGCGCGAGTGCCCGTGAAAGCTGAAACAGTTAAATGGTGGGAGGGGTCCAGAAAAAAATGGCTTACTAAAACGGAACTAGCCGCCAGTGTTGCGCTGCCTGCATATGTGTGTGTGGCTGCACGTGTGTAGGTGAGATATGCAGATATAGAACCCACGTAACCAAATTTATGATGTCGTTATTTACATGGCATAAACTTTTGTTGCCTGCTGCCCGCCAGCTGCAAATAGATTTTATGCTTTTGTTTTATTTTCAACCTCGACACTCAATTTTTTTGCGCTATCTTGGCATTGAAAGGGTATACAAAGTGAGGGTGGATTACATAGTGCAAGTTTTACCATCGAATTTAAATTTGGGCAGCAAAGAACAAACAAAGCTTGAAGTATACTGAACCACAAATTAAGCCATTCGGGCTCCACTCAAGCCAAAGCGGTGATAATAATGGATTGAACTTGGAATGGCTTACATTGAACCCGACAGGCATCAACATTGTGATCCTTGACTTGTAGTACCTTTCCAACTTTAAGTGCGATTTTCAATAAAGCTGTGTTTTTATGGACGGCGTACACGATTTCTCGAAAACGGCTCAACCGATCGGTCTCGAATTTGAATACAAGCGACTAAAAAGTATTTTAAGATTTTAATAGAAGGCTTTTCCTTGCCGGAAATTAGGTTTTATTATCAATTTTAGGCCACAACTTCGGGAAAATATCTATTTTTTTGAGAAGCTTTCATGTTGTAAAATAATGTTGTATTGCTGAATCCTTCGATTAATTGCTGGAACTTACAATTCTTTGGCGAAATCGATTCGTTTTCTAAATTTGATTAAGTCCAAAGATATCTTGTAAGTTGCAAAGACCCATTTTTGAGTGAAGCTATTGCAGAGCAGCTTTAGCAGTTTTCCAAATGATCATTTTTATACTCGGTACCGAAGGTACATAGAGTATTATAAGTTTGTGCAAAAGTATGTAACATCCAGAAGTAAGCATCTCCGACCCCATAAAGTATATATATTCTTGATCAGCATCAACAGCCGAGTCGATATAGCCATGTCCGTCTGTCCGTCTGTCCGTCCGTCCGTCTGTCCGTCTGTCTGTCCGTATGAACGCACAGATCTCAGAGATATAAGAGATAGAGCCACAAATTTGCACGATGGTAGATTTATGTCTGTAGGCAGATCAAGTTTGTTTCAGATTTGAAAAATTCCACCCCGTCCCCCCTTTTATCCCCAAAAAACCTAGACCTCCTCTATAAATCCAAGACCTAAAAAGCCGTCAGATCCACAATTTTTAGAGTTAGAGCCTCGTGGTTTAGTATACATAAGCTAGGCTCAATATCTATTATTCGGAAAAGTACAATCAGATCGGACCAAAAACACCGGAGCTGATAAAAGCAGCCAACCAGTTGTTGATCAGGACTAGAAAAGTATTGCCAACATTTAGGATGACATCTTCAAAAATTCAAAAACAAATAAATGAAAATAAATGAACAGGGTATTTTGTGGTCGGGAAACTCGACTGCAGCGCCCTTACTTGTTACATGTACATAATGTTAAAATACATGTGAAAGTTACATTAAAACGTGTAAAAATGTTTAATTGAATACATTAAAGGTTCCTCTCAGAAAAAGTTCTTGAAAACTAGCTTGTTGCCGGTCAAGTAACTAAATTATTTATGGTATTTGAAACATATTCCATATTTTTTACAATTCACTATAACCCATAAATCGATTTTTCACGTCGATAACTTTAAAATATACCAAGCAAGCTATACTTTTTGAGTTAAAAAGGTGGCCGGCATTTTTTTTCGGTGTAAGCATACAAATACTGCCCCCATGCTAAGCAGCAACAATTTGAACAAGTAAAAAGAGTCGGTTCACCATTCCTTCAACGGATTGATAAATAATACTGATTACTAAATATGACCAGAAGATGCGAACCTTCTATCTATTAAATAAATTTTATCGCTTGACAGCTTCCCAATTAAACAATGTTTTGAAAGATATTTTAATATGTGACAAATCTTTTCAACCACTTTTTAAACAGAGGATTTAACACAGTCAACCAACTCGCTCACCTAAGCAACATTTCCTTGTGTTCTTCTCTTTTTCAATTTCTACGCTATTTTAATTGGATTTTATCTTGCCGCTGCCGTTTCCACAACAAACCCTTCGCGCCCGCTTTGTTGTCTATATTTTTTTCATGCTACGTTGATTTAAGGTTGGGAATAAAATTGGTAAATAACTGACAGTGAAAAAGGGCAACGAGCACCGGGGAGCAGCCGCACCAACTGTTGTTCATTGCTTTGACATGTTGGGGCAAGCCGCAGGCAAAATGCCGATGTCGAAGGTCAATTGAATAGCCGGCGTTAAACCGCAAACACGCACGACCACACAGATAAAGTAGGGCGTGGCGGATGGGGAAGGAGAACGAAGCCAAATACAAATCAATTGGCCAAATTATTGTATCCTACTCGGAAAACTTTTGCCTGGCCTGGCAGGACAATTTTGCAATTTTGTGCAACTTTTTTGTGCCAGACCTCAAGCCATTTTTAGGCCATATTATGGCTAATTTGGTTAATAAGTTGTATTGGGCAATATGGTCTGAAGCGCAAATGGAAGGACATAAAGATGGCAACATTGCTTAAGTGTTCAGATTCTAAATTGCTTTTAAGGTGAGCTTTGGAAAACTGACATTCTGGTCGATCAATACATTGTTTATACACAGCAAAGTAGTCTTGATTAATTCGCTTAAAAGTATACAACCTATGTTTTTTTTTATACCTTTCTGCTTAAACTTAGACAGATAGTCAGTTATCATTCTATATTTGATCAGATGGTCTGTTCAGATAAAGATGTAAAGAAATTATGTTTTCATTCATTTCTTTTCAGAAGTGCGGTATACTTTAAGGGGCCTTTATTACGAATAGACATATATTAGAAGTGGGCATAACTGCGAAAGTATATTGAAGGGTTGGTGGTGATTCAATATTATTTTTTTTTGTGCCTAATTTGAGATGTTTCGAAAAAGGCTTCATCACTTGTAGATTTTTAAAAATTTGAGCTTAAAGTAAATTAAAATTCTTTTTTGGAATTTATCGAGGGTTGTTATAAGGGAAACTCGTTAATTTAAATACTATTTTTTAATCCTTTTAAATATGCAATGAATGTTGTTGATAATTTGTTTAAGAATTCAATACAAATGATCAAGGGCGTAGCCTGCTTTTCAAAATGGAAAGGGCAGCTTTGTCTCAATGTTTCTTAAATATTCCTTTAATAATACATTTTTGCATTAAATAAAAAAATACAGATGTTTTTGATATATGAAATGATAAACAATTTTGAAAAATGAAAAAATGAATTTTTCTATGCAAAATCCGTGAATAATGGGGGGCCACCCCTGGCTACTCCCGTGCAAATGATTGCACAACTTTAGTAATTGTGCATAGCATCTTCTTGGGGAAATGTTTTCGATAGATTTTCTTATATACTTTACGATAGATTTCAAGAGATTCAAAACAAAAGAATTGGTTAATCAGAAAGAGAAATGGGCCTAAAAGGACTTTTAAGCAACTTTAAAAACAAATCACTTTAAACCTAGTCGTGATAGACGAAATTTTCCATAAACAGATTCACCATCAATCCTTCAACCTTCTGAAAAAGTATAGTTTTGTTGCCTTTTTGTTTTTTGTAACCTGCAGATATTTAAGTACACACACAAAAAATTCCCAGTCAATCTGCCAACTATTTTCAAAGTAACACGCATATTTGTGAAGTAGTACCAGGTAAATTTACAGTACTGTTGAAACTTTAAGCGCGTTTTTCTCGATAAACTTTTTTCTTCGCGGCTGACATAATATCTCAAGTTCCAATAGACTTACTTAGTTGAAATTTTGCGTGTGCCTATTTGAAACATTATGTGAAAATTGTGATAGCGGCATTAATATTGTTTTCTTTTAAGAATCTGACGATTCATATCATATATGGTTTGTTGGTGTTTAAGAGGAGGGGTGCATTGGCGTTAGGAAGGATTTGGAATAGGAGTTGAGAAAGTGAGGATGTGATCTACAGTAAGTTGGTCACTACAGTTGGAAAAGCATTGTTTGGGATCTTTGTCAAAAATGTTTTTTTGAGTGAGTTTTGTCTGTCCTAAGCGAAGTCTAAGAATTTTTGTCAAGGATAATCGTATCAAAGTGGAGCTTTCCGAAATCTTGCGTTTGTAGTTTGTTTTGGTTTATGTTTTTGTAGTGATTGTTGTTGTTGAAGTATGCTTTTGAGAATCTCATTGTGTCTGTGCTTTTGTAGTTCGGGTGGAAAATTACTGGTAGGTTGGTGGCGTACTTAGCTGATGCGCAGCATTTTAATAATATTTAATAATATGAAGAAAAATGAAAAATAAAACAGTTTTTTTTAGCTGTCACTCGTTCGGGCTATAGCATCATTCATATATGTCAAGAATGTATATTTTTCTTCTGTTTTTTCTTATGACTAAAATGACCACAATCGTGCAAAACCCCATCCCCTGTACCAACCAGTAACTTCGCTGCAGAGAAACTGTCAACTAGTAACCAAAAAAAATTGTCCTGCACGTAGTGGTAAAGCAACTAGAATTAAACTGGTTGCAAAAAAGCTAGATTCGGGTGAATAATTACAGTTTACTGTTACTACTTATAGCTAACTTATACCTTAGGGAGATTTATGCATGCGCTTGTTTTATCAAATGTGTTTAGAGTTTGCTTTTGTGTGTGCCTAGAAATAGGGGATTTTATTCTAGGGCTAATTGTACTTATACTGGTGTGCGATGTTAAATTCGACTGCATTTTGTGAAAATTAATTCAATGTCTAGAAAAACAAGGATCAAGTCAATGTTAATGCAAGGTCGATGTGAATTTGAAAAAGTTTGTATCAAGACAATGAATGTATTGCGAAATGTGGTTGAGTAAAGACTTGTGAATCAAAGCCTAATTAACTGCAAGCTACTGCAAATGCAGCTTATGTTGATAATTGATATTAAACTGGTTAGAAGTGGCTGCTGCAGAGGACAATTGGTTATAAACTGGTTGCAAATGGCTGCTGTCGGGGACAATTGGCTTTTGCCTATGACATGCCTGTGTAAAATAGACGACTTCAATACATTGATTTGGATACGAAGTGCAACCAGTTGCGAGTTTTTAGAGACTGGTATACTTCTGGCATTAAGCTTGACACTTTCTTTGCAGGGTTTTACAATTTGTAAATGTTTTTGCCTTTTCATTTCTGATTTGATTTGTTAAAATATAAAAAATATAAATATAAAATCAAAAAATTTACGGTAAAAATATTTATATACCTTTTTTTTATTAATTTTAAAAAATAATCCCTAAAGTTGCATTTCCGCCCCCCTTAGCTACAAATCCTCTTTGCATAGCAAATGTTGAATTGGTGTCAAGTGGCTTTATTTCAAAAGCTAATTGGCAAACGAAGTCGTTAAATTCCACAATTTAAAACGTTTTAATAACATTTGTAAGTGAAAGCAAACACAAATGATTTTCCTATCGCTCAAAATTTGTTGCCAAGCTATGCAAATTAATCTCAATGATATTTGCATTCTATTTTTGACATCAAATCATAAATTATTATATCAGAAAATTGCGCCTCATCTGTGTCCCGTGTCATGCTGCATCATTTGTCCCACATAAAGAGACCATCAATGACCCAACATGGGCATCACCTATAAATGTCCTGTCAATCTGTCACTCCCTTCTTTCACTTTATTACTTGGTCCTCGATGGCCACTTCTCATAACTTTAACATATTGACAAATGTCCTTTGCTTTGCGTAGCCACAAGGTATGAAAAACAGGCGGACTGACGGTACGTCTAACGCCCACGAACCTGCTTACATTCACTTATTATGGCTACTGGCAGGCGTTTACTTTGATTTTAATGGCATCCACATGTGTCACAACAGCGCGAATAGCAATTAAGATATATATTAAAACCATCGAGTCCGAAAAGGGCGTGCACGCTGCCAGGGCGTGGCGCAGAGCACAGAGAAAACCTCAACATGCGCGCAATAAAATCGCCTTTCTCACATTAAAGTCGCCCCCTAATTGATTGCAGAACATAATAAATGAGATGATAAGTAAGGCCATTTGCAAAGAAATAGATAAGTAATGAGAGAAGTGGACAATGAGGGACCGATGGAGTGTGGGCAGAGTCCACTTTAATGTATACAATTTGTTCAGTTTCGATAAACCAAAAAAAAAACAAAACCGTAAAATGCAAACTCAAGTAGACAAATGTTTCTTTTGTGCGTGGGTCACAAATGATAATGGTAATGACGTAGGCAGGGGGAAGCTGTGACAAAATGTGTTTTGTTCACATTTCAGCAGGGTGTCTTAGGCCCGCGCTCCCTCTTTTAATGGACAAAGCAACTTACACAATTCTTAGAGAAGGGAAAGAGATTGCTGGGTGGGTCAGCAGCTGACGTGTCAGTCCATCAGTCACACGGCCGACACCCACCAAGCTGACTACAGTTTCTGAAAGTTGCTTGACTTTTCATTTGAGCTTTATTTTGGATGTTTCGAAACAGCAGGTATGGATGCTCTATGGACAACTAGATGTTTGCTGGGTATGGCGTAATGTGCAGAAATGAACTGAAAAATAGAGCCACAAATGCTCATGTCGAGCTACCAAAACCGGAAACGAGTCTACGCTAATTAGAGATTTCCTGTCCTTTGGCTAAAAGCTTAATTTGATTTGATTTTGTGGTCACTTCCTCATCGTCAATGATGCTGAGGCCACCAGCAAAAGAAAAAAGATTTCCTGCCGATTTGTTTGCCTTCATTTAATTGAACTACGCTTCGTCGGCTTTAACTTCTGTCGCTTCCAGCTACTTTGCCTTAATTTATTGCGGAAATTTAATTTTATTTGTTTACCCTCTGGTCTTAATAATCGTTGGCCATTTTTACGGGTGTCTTAAAGTCTTAACAGACATGAGCCAGATGTGGCCTGCTCTTTTGCTCTCTACGTTTTTAATCATATACATTGCGTATACGCCACGTTTGCATTTCATTAAAAATGATTACAAACCACACACATCAGAGAGAAACAGAGAGAGAGACAGAGTGGATGCACATGAGATTTACAGTGAATGAAATTACAAGAATAAGGCACATGGAGGGTGGCCGTGTCGGCCTGCGGAGGGTGCATTTTTAATGAAAATCAAGAAAGTATCAACTGAATAAATCAAGCCAAAACTGACGGTGTCAGTTTCCTAGGCCAAAACGTACACTTACCGAATGTGGCCGTTGAACCATCAGTCTCTGCTGTCGCCATCATTCGTGTAATTTATTTTTTGGCATCATGCAACATTAAGCATTTGTCGGTACCTGAGATGATGATGATTCCGTTGCCGTTGTTTAATCTGCCAGGCTCATTGCACACTCTCGGGCACAGAGGGGCTTCAGCGCTTCGGCTATGCGAGTGAAATATAAACAGACATCAATTTTTTTGCATATTCGCGGCATGCATAATTAATACTACTATTTATTTATTGCTTCGAAGCCGGGCTGAGCGAGGGCAGTCTTTTAAGTTGGTTATTTAAGCTAAGCACACAAACGAGCTCTAATAAAATTGTGCGTTAAATTATACTACCTTCCTTTGATCTGTGTTTAAATGAGTTTACCAAATGAGTTTTCCAGTGTATTACCTATTTTGCAATGTAGCAACTGGAAACCGTGCAGCAAGCATTCATACGAGGCACTCAGCTTCAAAAACAGCTGAAAGGATTCTTTTCATGAGCATCAAATCCAAAGATTTTGGGACTTCAAATGAATGGGAAATTTGAAGTGAAATGTGGACATACCATTTCGCATAATTGTGCCGTCTGTGTGCAATGTTTGTAAAATCGAAGGTCCACATTGAAAGTTGTCGACTCAAACTGTGCGAAATTTGACAAAAAAACCATTTAACCAAAAAAAATGTTCCGAAAACTCAATTTGTGGATCAATTCGTGAAGCGAGTTCGTGAAACTGGAATGTTGGTGAATAAACCAACCCGTGTACGTACTCGTCCGGTGCGCTCGACTGAAAACATTGCTGAGGTTGCTGAAAATGTGCGTGAACAACCATCGACGACAACTCGCCATCGATCTCTACAATTGGACATTTCGCGAACTTCTTTGATGCGTGTGAATTTTGCATAAAGACCTTGCCATGTAGCCATTTAAACTTCAATTGGTGCAGCAGCTAAAGTCAATTGACCATTTGAATCGTCTTCTGCGCCCTATCTTTGAAAATCGAATAATCAGCAAATATGGACAAGCGAATTGGCCGCCAAGAAACTGTGATCTGACACCGTTGGACTATTATCTTTGGGGTGCGGTCAAGGAGAAATGTTATGCAAGCAATCCTGAAACAATAGATGAGTTGAAGAAAGAGATTAGAGTTGCTATTGGTGACATATGTGCCGAAACAATTGAAAATGTTCTCAAAAATTGGGTGGATCGAATGGGCTACGCCAAGTCAGCCGTGGTGGTCATTTGACCGAAATTGTTTTTCATAAATAATTGACATGAACCAACCCCTCCAAGGAATGTTCAACATTTAAAAAATATCAAGCCCTTTCTTTTTTTTTAGCAAAATTAAATTCCAATTTGAATGGACCACCCTGTATGTTGGATATTAGACAACATGGTGACATGACAAAACGCCCTCGGACAAAACGATCAAAATCAAAATTAGTCGTAGTAAGCATCGATGGCCCAGGAATATTTCCAGCCTTTTTGGTTCATACAAAGGCCTCTTTTCATACAAAATTGGGAAAAGCTTTAAAAATTTTTGGACTTTTTCTACTTGTTTGAAGTAATATTATTTTCTTTCTAAAATGTTTTCAACCCTAAAACTAACGGTGTTTTAAATTAGAAATTACTGGACATGAAGAAAGAAAATTGTGCACTTAGTTTGAGAGTCGGCCTTGACAATCTAATTGTAGAATTAAAAAGGCTTTAAAGTAATTCGAAATGTGCTTAATATATCCCCTAACCTACCTCGTTTATACACAAATACAAATTCTTGAATGTGGCCCCCCAAGGTTTGCTATATTCATGATTACTAATAATTATGGGGCAAATATAAAAGTAGACGCCATTCTCAAAATCACAATATGCCTCGAAAGGCAAAATCAATGAAATTGTTTTTTTGTAAATATAAGCGGAGAGCAGTCTAAAACTAAGTATTGCGTCTTTGAAAACATCGAACTTGAATTAAGGTATCTTATATTATTCCTGTTCCTAAAAAGGGTCCAAAGTCAATCATTTCGTGCTACAAATGTGTTTCGAAATTGTCGGACATTCCAAAGCTCTTGGAAAGTTCCTGACTTCCCAATTACAGCATTATATCCATATCTCAATATGGTGTTATGAAGAAGCGCTCAGTTTCTACGAATTCACTTGAGTTTACTACTCTTGTAAACAATGGCTTTGTCAATAATCAGCAGATCGACAGATTCAGCTGAGCTTTTGACTCAGTTGATCACGCACTTTTAGTACATCAATAGGGTTTGCTGGGCTTCTCTCCAATCCAAGGTAGTCATTTGGGGCCGACGATTAAAAGCATACTTTTGGAACGCATACTATATATAAAGAAGATGATCTGGGTGTTCAAGTTGTTCCCAAGTTATGTTTTAACAATCATATAGTGGTCATCGCAAACAAGGCGATGAGAGTTCTCGGCATTGTTAAGAGATGGTCCAAGGAGAAACTGTATGTTTCCCTAGTGAGACCAATTCTCGAATAAGGGTCGTGTGTCTGGTCTCCATATTATCAAAAATAACAAGATCAAATCGAATCGGTTCAAAAACAAATCATAATTCTCGCTCTCTGAGCGAACCGTTTCGAAGGACGCCGAACTTGTTATCGCAGGAATGGTCCCGCTCGACCTACTTACGTTAGAAGGACCCCCTATTCGCCGATCAATGGGTGAGCAATCCCAAGACCCAAACTTTAAGGCGCTCAATGCCTTCCCCTATTAAATGTGAGTTGTGATTATTCTTAACAAAGAAATGGCAAAATGCTAAATAAGGATGAATTATGATGAAGTTTTGATAGATGTCAATATTAGACTAGGATCGTAGCTAGTCACACTTTAGATAAATGTGTGCATAGTTTTGACCTATTCAATTGTCAATTCAATCTCCAAGTTTAATCAGCAAACCTTTCGAATAACCCTCAGATTTCTTTCGATTTGTATATCACATCTGCGTATAATTCATACACTCAACTCAAGTGGGTACTCCACTTCCCATTCCCCCTCCCCCTTCCCCTTCCCCTCCCTGTTTGCAGCCGGCACGCATGTAATGCGAATGATTAAACTGTTACAGCAAACAAAGTACAGCAAAAGACACTGATGAAGTGAGCAACAGAGACGAAAATGGAGAGAAGTCCCCAATTCCCCTCAGGTTGTTGCATGTTGGATGAGTTAATGTTGAAATTTCTGGCAATTGTATCAGTGTACACATCCTTTCTGCCTCCATATGAAACTCAGCCACTGCAGAGTGTCATGAAATATGCAAAGCAACTTTTCATAGGTTGCACTACGAGCAACAGCAGCAGCGGCAGCAGCAGATGGCTAGCAACAGCTTCAGATACAACTTACACACACAGATGCAGCTACATTCCATCTTCGTCCATTTAACTGCAAGTGCATTATGGGTGGGAAAATTGTCAAAAGTAGTTTTTTTTTAAAAGGATTCTCAGTCACAGTTAGAGGACCAACGTCACGTATGCACAGACACTTTGGAGTGTATAAAACAAATCTAGAATTTCTTGTATTTAAAAGCCTAAGCTTGCATGATGAATTTTAAAACCATTTCATGCGAACACCATGAGACACATTTTGGTCAGATTTGGTCATACAGTTTAATGGAAACTTGTTGTATGCTTTAAAGCCAAAACAAAGGTCTCGTTGCTACTTCTTTGTCGTCATTTCTTATTTTGTCTTTGGAGCATAAGTTTTTTTGGCCTCTCCTTCAAATTCGCTCACGTATTTCCTGGCCTTTTGCTGTTTTTCTTTTCTGTCCCTGTGTTAAAAGCTGCAGTTTTGTCGCCTTGCATTTTTTGTTGCTTCTGTTTGTCTGTCTGTGTCTGTCCTTCCACTTGAATAAAATTTCCGGCGACAGCACTAAACAATCATAATAGTTGATACTTTCTCCTTTTTTACACAAAACATTGCTTTCTGTCAGTTTTGCTTTTTGCTGCTGTCTGCATTTCTTCCCCCGAACACAATATGAAATCTCAACGTCACTCAGTTGTCTGTCACCAAAAAATAACAAAATGCATAAAGTGTGTATAAATTAAAGCTAGAAGGCAGCAATTAGCAAGCAGATTTCACACAGAAATTTCACCCAGAAGCTATCGTTTGTAGTTGCTGGCACAAATCGATAGTCAAATGAGTTTCAAACATTTCTGTTTTTCGTGTGTGTGCAATTAACATTGAGTAGTTGCCCATCAAATGTTAATTACAAGCACGCCAGCTCAAATTACACAAGTCGGCAGAGTACGTGACTAGGACATGTCCCAGTTGATGGAAATGCAGGAAGGACAAAACAATAAGCAGCCAATGGTTAAGTCAAAGCAGGTTTAATGATATTGAAGATGGATTACTGAAGAGAAGTCTGAAATTTGAAATGAAGCAAGTATTCTGCTTCCGATACTCAGATTAGGTAATCGATATTTTGTGCAGGACAGAATCGTCTAAAATTCTGTATACTTTTCGATGTGGCTTGCTTGCTTTCAAGCGTCGTTAGGTGTAATTCAAAAAATGAATATTTCCGATCGCTTTATTATTCCCAAAATACAATACCCACATAACAATACGAAGCTCTTAAACAAAAAAGACAGCGACGTAGGGCTGATACATTTCGACTGACTGAACTATTGAGTCACAGAGACAGACCATGACCAGCCATGACCACATTATGAAAAAAAATTCGACGAATTTAACTATTTTTTTAAGTATTGATACCAATTAATAAATTTGAAATTGAAAATTCGTTCACCTTCCCCAGCTATTGGCGAGAGGAGCTCGGCTTGGCCTTTTCGGCTGGGTAAAGCAAAATATTTAAGGAAGCAGATCACGGAAATTAGAATCGCATTTTTTCCATAGTCATGGGTTATATCAGATAAACTCCTTCACATTCAGATCGTCTAAGATTTCTTTCAGAATTTGATACTATTGTGAGCGTTTATTAGATAGATTCGATTTGCGATTGCTGTTGATCCTCTGCTGAATGCCACTGATTGCAGGTTTTTTTCTGACTGAAGAACATTTGTTAGTTAGTTAGTTAGTGAACTGACTGTTCACCGCCGTACAACAGTAAGCGGTTTCTGCAATCATACATTTTGTGTGTTTAATTCTCAGCAATCAGGATTGTCAAATTTATCAAACGCTAACGGAAATCACTGTATTCAGCAAGTAAAATAGGTTGCAGTTTTACATTTTATTCATACCTAAGCAGCAGGAAATTCATGCCTGATTTCAGGAATGTTTGCAATACTCACTCATGAGTTTAATGCTGATATCATGCCCGCAATCAGCTAAGATCATGACGGGGTAGGACATGTCTGTGTTGCCAGGGATGCCATGAATTCAGTGCCAACCTTTCCATTACAGGGAAGATTCAGTAACGATTCAGTTCTGAACCTAAATGAACCTAATATTACAGATCGATCGAATATAGATCGAGTATATGGAGCACTGTTTAAACGGGCGGACTCTTGAGTTTGAATTTTGTCAGTCTGTCCGTTCGTCTGTTCTTCCGTCTGTCTATTTCTATGCAAACTAGCTAGCTAAAAAGCCATTGACCTGAACATTTCCATGGTCCATAAATACTTACACAACCTGTCACCTTCACCAGCTATTGGCAGCAGCTGTGCAATAACAAGTAATGAAAAGCTTCTTGCCGTTCGGTTACAGCGTTACCCTTTCTGTTGTGCGAGAATTAGAAGTAGACACATTCAGGGATCGATCGCGAGTAGCTCCCGACTTTTCCCTTCGGGCTGTGTTAAGGCATATCATATATCTTTTTGTTTTTTTGCTAACTGAACCAGCAGACGGAACATCATCTTATGGCTTACGTTGGACTGGTCGTTGGTAAAATGAAATTTTGTTGCAGTGCACTTTAGTCGGCAATTTTTGTTGCAAGAGTATAAAACATTCGGGAATAGTGAAATGGGCACAGCCTCCTGGACTTGGTTTCACTCAATGAGTTAAAAACAACAATTACTTAAGAAATATTCTTTTTTCAGAATTGGGACTCAAGCCCCCACCCTCAGAGCGGACCAGAACACTTAATTTCACAACCATCTATAAAGAGTAAGAGTTTCACTGCTCTTGAGTCTTTCGTCTTAGACCGCTTGGCCATCCAGCCATGTTAGGTGTTCTGAGAAAACTATTTAAAAAACACCGATGAATTTGTGCGCTAGATACGCGAGAACAAATTATTCATTCGATTCTACTTCAACTTGAGCAATACATGTGTAGTTTTTGTTAAGCAAACGCACTTTTTATACTCTGTACCAGAGTATATTATGTTTGTGCAGCCGAGTCGATATAGCCTTGTCCGTCCAACCGTTCCACGCGCCCTACCGCCTTCACAATTTGGATAAAACTATAAGTCTCATACTGTTTTATGGATAGAAGGTTTGTACCTCTTGGACATATCTGAATGAATATCCTTTAAATTTATCGATACGCCGAAGGTATGGTGAAGATCAGATTGGATCGGATTTGGTATTAGGTCAAACATTATTATTTTCATTTCACATCGAAACTCTAACACTCAATTTTGCCCATAAGAGAAATGGACTTTTAGAAAATGTTATGATCAAAAGAGACCAATTGTGGTACATTTCGAAACTTCAAGTAACGGAACGAAATATTTAAGTAGACATGTTCGATGGTAGAGTACGATAAAATGCCATTCCATTCGTGTTATGTGCTACAGATGACGAACGGTAGCCAGTCCTTAAGATAAAGTAAACAAAAATTATGAATAAGTTGTTTTCTGATTCTCTAAAATACTTTGCCAAAAAAGTAGTTTGTATAGGATGATTAACAACAACCTGTCATTTCTAATATATATTTTATTTATTGTAGCCAAATTCCCACATTAAATATCAACTGCATCTTAACGTATTGATTTTATGTGCTCGAATTTTTTGATTTTTGTACTGAGAATACGCTGTCTCTGGTAAAGAGTATATTACAGTCAGACGTGACTGACTTTCTTTTTAGGCCAGTATGGCCTCTTGATTCGCCGGTTCGTGGTGTATATTTACAGGAATGAAATTCAAATTGAGAAAGTTTTGTTTTAATGGCAGCATTGATGCTCCAACGTTTTTGAGATAACTTTCAAACAAAATGTTTAACATATTGCCAAACGAAACTCTGATATAGTATATTTAATAATTTGCAAATGTAAATAAAATTATTTATAGACACAATGCCCGATGCTCAATTAGTTGAACAGGTTGAAGGTGGAATTTATTTTGAAGTTTTTGATTAAAAACAAATTTCATAATCCCCGAAGGTAACTTCGAGAATTGAGCAACCATTGATCTTAAATTGAAATACTCTTTTATACAATTTGGATTTAATTCTGTGTAATGTAAAGAACATTTTCTGCCGAAGAGTAGGACTAGCTTTTTAATAGTAAAGCTTGAATATCCTTAATGACCTCTTTAAATTTTGAAGACGTACAGAAATAGATCGTAAATTCTTCTTACAAGACTTGAAAACCGGAAGTCGAATGGCCTACTATGAATCCAGTAAATGCGTTATCCATTTTTCATTTTAATTTAAATTTGCTAAATATCTTAAGCAATTTCGATGGTACAGATTTTATTGTTGAAATTTTCATATAGCTGAATGGGCATTTGTAATTATAAAGACCAATCTTTGTGGCCTCATCGCACCCATTTTGAAATTCTGTTAAGGAATCCGTTTAGGGGGCTCCATTCCAAATTATCATTTTGCCTTTTAAAAACACACACAAATATAAAATTGTAGTTGAATATTAACCATGTATTCTTAAAACATTTCACTTCGTTTCACTTTCTCCTGACATTTTAAACTTGAGTTTTTTCCAACATTAAACCATTCTACCCATTTAAAATCAGCATTTTATGCAAACTAAAGGTTGTATAAATAAACTGAAAGCGACATAAACATTCCAGAATGAGCCAAGAGCTGACATTTTTAGCTCAATTACAAGATTATTTAAAACATTCTTTAATGATAAAAACGTGTCCAGTTTTATATCTTTATTACATAATCTTTTAAGTGTTTGAATTTTGCACCCAGTCCTTCCCCTTCAGCACCACGTCGTAAGGCGTTGACTGTGCAGCAGTTGCAGAAAAAGTGATAACTTTTTGCTTAGATCACAAAAGCAAATTGAGTTAGTATCTTGACCTACTCAATGGCGGCGATTTTGTTTGTGATTTCCACCTCGAAGCAAAAACATTTACACAATCAGAGAGCAAGCGTCAGAGCGCTAAGAGAGCCAAATGAAGGCAAAGAGAAAAACAAAAGTCGTTTAAGCAGTTCGGGCTATCAGCACCGGCAATGGTTGATTTGATGATTCCCAGAAATTGTGCCAGAAAAACCAAAAACTTTCAGTTAAAGTTTTTCTCATAAACATTGTATATTTATTCCCACTCACCCCCCAACAAAAAATTAGAAAAGTTTGTTTATCAAAGTTTGTTTTTCACCTGGGGTGCAATGCACTTTTCGAACAAGGCGCTTGCATTAAATTGCGCATACGCCGCTTACGGCTGGCCACATTTTTTCCCATTCTAGCAATTTCGTCAAACAATTAAAAACCATTAGAGCTAACAAAAAGTCATGACAAAAATCGGCCACAGCATCTTTAACACATTTTTCCCCTTTGTCCGCAGCTTCCATTGTTGTTTTTTCTGGTTAATGGCGTGTCATTTGCATTTTGCCTGGACACAAAATGGTGACAAGGAATGCGTGTGTGTGGCAAATGATGTTAGTTGTGTTTTTGCGGTAGAATGTGCACTATAATATGATGTATAATGAGAACAAGTTTAAGGTTGAGTTTGCTGATGATAAAATGAATGCATTGTACTTTGGATAAATGAGGTGTCAGGGTGAAGAATACAAGTGGGCTGTCATTAAAGTCCACACTTTTTTTGGGGCCCTCAACTAGTCACACAAATATACTTTTATGAAACTATAATAGCGTCCATACATTTCCATTTTAAGAAATTAACTTGAGGGAAACAGAATTACATTGATAGAAATTTATTTTGTAAGTCATTTTAATAGTTAAAAGTTGTTTAAGACGAAATTGAATTGGACTTCTAATTGTCGTACAGCTCATATAAAGCGTACGGCATATAAATAAAACAAGAAGTTTTTCGGAATTGGCTTTGAAAAAATCTTGAAAAATTGAATTAAGGATGTTAACGTCTTATTTACCTCCAATCTCCAACTGCTTTCTATATTTAACGTGGTCTTTCTTTATGAACTCGTCGAGCTCAGAGACTGTAACAGATAGAACTACAAATTTTTTTCATGAAGGTAGGAGTACACCATACGCAGATTGAGTTTGTTTTAGATTTGGAAAATTCCATTTTTCATGAGAACAAAGTATAAAAAGCTTGATGGGCTTTTTCATGGATACTTACCTCAAAGCTGGTGCCCATATCTGGAGAAGATGACCGGCTGTGTAAGTGTTTTAAAAAAATATTTTCAGTAGACATTTCTTCGTAGGTTAGAACACTTGATCTCTTTCACAGCAGACACACACACACTACCTGCTGCACCATAACCAGCCACAGTTTATAAATTTGCACAAGCGAAATATATCTTTGCTTTAGAATACATGTACAAAATGTTAGACTTTCATAATCCAGGCCAATTCAACATTTAAAATGAACTATTTCAACAATAATCACATTAAAGTCCTTTTTTCTAGGAATAATATTGAGCTAGAGTCTTACACACATTCACTTCTGGCTGTAGTGTCACGCTGAAGCACGAGTCAACACATCGTGTTCACAATGCTAGCTCAGATATCTTGCGTGCTGGTGCATGTCAGTTTTTTGTACGGGAAGACACGGCAAGCCGATAATACAGGTACTTCACTTCACAGACAATATGGCAAATGAATTTAATCAAACAAAATAAATAAAGCGTAGACTAACATCTTTTACATAGAGCTTTTTGTGGCATAAAATAACAGATACCAGGGTAAAATTAAAGTTAACCTGACACATAGCAGCTATCTAGAAGATAAGAAATCGTTCCTAAATAAATATTTAGTTTTCTAATGTTTTATCGAAGCCCAGAGATCTAAAATGTTTTCTCAATAGTATATGACCAGGTTAGGTTAATGAATACTCGGTCACCTTCAGAAGTTGTTGGCGCCAGCTGTGAAGTGATTAGCCATGATATAGCTTCTCAAGTTTTACAGTTCGTAATCGTCATTAAATTTTAGGTTCCTTTCTCTGGTGGAAAAGTCAGAATCCCACAAGCCATGAGATTGAAGGAAGCTCCACCGTGGCCCCTTTGGGACTGTGTATTGTTGGCTAGGTTTTAATAGCACAAATCATGATAGCAGACTATTATTGCCTTATATTAGTCTTTCATTAAGCCAGCGGCGTTCATTATTGTTATCACTATCTAACTTTTTTTTAAATAAAAGGCCTTAAAACTAAAAAACCAAAATAACACTCTATTGAGATCTGTGATGGAAATAGCTTTCTTCAAAGGTAGAGAAGATTAAGTCTTAATTTTAGACATTTTGTTTGGGGGCTTAACCTTTTATTAATTCTTATATTATTTATTTATATTAAAGTTGCTTAGTGACTTGTCTCTATTCATCTACGATTTTGCCTCCGGAATTGCGATTTCTTAACTCATTGGGGATGATAGATCCCCTTAGTCCCCTTAGAAAAATACTTATTAAATTGATAATTTTCCAATAATATCAAGTCATGTGTTTTGTGTCGTGATTTGATTAATAAATTTTTGACCGTGCGTGTTTGCCGAAGTCGTGCAGTTCGAAGGCTAATTCATAGTTTAGGCAATTTTAAGGCTATTTCGGAATTCCATTCATAAAATAACTTGGCAGTGTCCCTTCCTGGTTTTTTTCGCCTCCCATCACTGCAGTATCACTTGTGTTTTTAGGCAGAACCCGTTTATGCTCTTAACCCAAATTTAGCAAATATTTTGATCAAGAACCAATAAGTTTGCCATGAGTTTGGCCTAATACTTACACACACAAATTTGGTATGCAGTAGATTTGACTTTCCCACAAATTAGTTATTTTATTAATACCGGTCAACTTTATTTAGGCAAAACACTTGTAATTCTCAAGTTTAAATATCGTACAATGTCGATAATAAAATTTACAAGTAGAGGAGCCACATGGGCAAAAAGGAGTCTGATAAGACTTGAAAATTTATTTAAGCACTTGTTACTCTGGGTGTCTCCGTGTCAATAATTAAGTGTTCAAATCAACAATCAATTCACATGCCCACTTAAAAGTATTCACACATAAAACACGAATTTCGCAGCATTAGAGAACAAACCGTGTACAAAATAAAATTGAATTTAAATGTTTGGCCAAAAGAGCCAACAATTGAATATGCCAAAATTGTAAATATACATTGATATAGTTATCCCTGACACGATTTGCGGTCACATCAATGGCACTCGCTGGCCAAATCGAATATTGCATTGTATCGGAAGGAGAAACAAACAAAATAAAACCAAGCCCGCAGAGTTTCCCTTACAAAACGTGCAAAACATGCCAATAATAGCTACGAAAAAATACGCAATCAAATTTGATAAAAGCTAAAAAAAAATGCCGGTGCAGGGTGGGTGGGGGAGCTGTCAATTTTGTGTACCGCAACGGGAAATACATGGATTATAAATCCGCTCAAACTGTTATTTATGACCAGCACCAAAAACAAAAACAAAAAAAGAAACGTTCAAATTGTAAATCACATTTTACGCTACAAATTAATTGCATTTCATGTGCATTAATGTAAGTTTCTCCCCCTAAATCATACTGACTGTCGTGTTAATGATGAAAAAAGTCGAGTTTTTGTAAGGGACAGGTATAATGAGAGGGCTCTCAATTGGGTTGATTCCCTTGATTATAAGCCCCTGGAAGTTATTGAAAAATGTTTAACTGTTTGGCAATTGGCATCAAAGTAATTTGTAGTGTGGCCTAATGAGCGAGAGTAATTAATTTTAAAGGGGCAACGTTTGATCATTTTTTTAACTGGAGGTGGTTCATACGAATAATTTTTTAATTTGTCTGTCAATCTGTTACAGAAAGCAGCCAGGTTTTTTGCGCTTTCTGTTGGGGATGATGGTCTACAAGATGTATTCTAAACTCAGGGAAAAGTCGCATAGTTATACCTAAAACCATCAAATTGGAACTAAAACTACTTTCTCGACCGATTATTCCTGTGGCAGCTATAACCTATAGTTATCCGTTTTTAAAAAAATTTTTAAGGAAATTTTTGTGAAAGCTTATAAAATAAATATATGCCTATTTTAAAGAGGTTCGCGTTGAAAACAAAAAAGTTTTTCTTACTAAGACTATTTTTCTAACCTTTCTTTTCTATGGCAGCCATACTAAATAGAGGTCCGATTTTCGACCAAAAGGGGCAGAAAGAAAACTAGTCACTAAAACTAGTTTTCGAACGATCATTCCTATAGCAGCTATATGTTACATTCAACCGATCTGGCCGGTTCCGACAAATGTGCAGCGTATTTGGACCAGAAGACTTTGTGCAAAGTTTGGTGGCGATAGCTTTAAAACTGACGGAGGAGACAGCATAGAAAGAGACGGACGGACAGACGAACAAGGCTAAATCAACTCAGCTCGTCATGCTGATCAAGAATACATATACTTTAGGAAGTCGGAAATGCTTAGTAACGCATAGAACGTTACAAACATCTGGACAATTTCAACATACTCTCTTCAAGGGTATTATAAGCCGAATTTCTAACTTTAAAAAATTATTTTCTAAGAAAACTTTTTTCGGGTTGTAGTTTCTAAAATAAAGAAAAACTATCTAAAAATAGGAAATTTTCTTCAAATTTAGAAGACAAAAAACTATAAAATACATTTTTTAAATGTTCCTGTTTTTATACCCTTGCAAAGGGTATTATAATTTTGCCCAGAAGTTTGCAACGCATAGAAATATTCATTCCCGACCCCATAAACTATCGATTGAGCTTTGTCCGTCCGTCTGTCTGTCTGTCTGCTTCTACGGGAACTAGTCTGTCAGTTTTAAAGCTATCGAGCTGAAATTTTGCACAGAGTCATCTTTTTGCTGCACACTACTAATATGTCGGAACCGACCGGATCGGATGACTATATCTCATAGCTCCCATAGGAACAATCGGTCGTAAAACTAATTTTAGTGAGAAAAACTTTTTTCTTTTCAATGGAAACGTCTCCAAACTTTGCAATCGTAGGTTTTCTATGCTTTTTGATAATTCTGCCAAGTTTCATGAAAATCGGACAACTATATGGTATAGCTGCCATACAAAAGATAGGTTTAAAAAACAGTCTTAGTTAAAAAAACTTTTTGGTTTTTAATGGTACCATCCTGCAATTTTGTTTTTGTTTGTTTCTCATGCTTTTACATAATTCTTAAAGTTTTTGTCCAAATCGGATGACTATATCATATGGCTCCCATACGAACGATCGGTCGGAAAATGCGAACAAGTATTTTTTGAAAATATTTAAGCGAGCTCTTGCAAGGGTATCAAAACTTCGGCACAGACGAAGTTAGCTTAACTTTCTCGTTTTTTTATTTTTTTAATTTTACAAATTTAGATATAATATTCAATTATAAATCTAAGAGGTGTGAGGGACCATAAGTCCCCCACATATTAAGAAGGTTAAAGTAGGCAGGGACATAGGTTACGTTTATTTTAGTATAAGCAGCCACGAAGGCAAAAACGTCCAAAGGACAAGCCCCATTTATGAACCCTTAGTTTTCTTGACTTTTCCCTTTTTTCTTTTTAAGTTTAATATTAGCTTTGATTTTCGTTGACATCCTTTAAGTTTCATTCATTAGTTTTAAGTTTCCCTTTGATTTTTCTCCTTTTCTTTGCTCTTTTAAGTTCTTTTCATTAGTTTTAAGTTACTAGCGAATATTAGCCTTTTAGTTAGTCTGGACAGCCCTATCCAGTAACCCGCCAGAAAACACGCAGCACTAGCAGGCGCTGACATCACTGACCAAAGAACTGCGTAGTTCCAACCGTTGGTCAAGAAGGGGGGAGGATTAGACAGCGGGCTGTCAAACGGCAGAAGAGGCCGCTGCGCACCCAAGCGACCAATGGCAGGTGGCCGACGACGACTACTGCCGGGGCGCCGACGCAGGCAAGCGACAGCGAGCAGCCGAACGCAGTTGCAGGCCGTCAGGAGTGAGAGGGACGGAGAGGCTTGATCGTCGCCGGTGGCAGAGGATCAAAAATCTGGGTCATGGCAGGCAAATTTGCGAAGCGAGCCTCAATCAAGTTTTGCGACAAGAAGCGAGCAGCAGTGTTGCCAGGTCTTGAACAAAAAATAATGCCAGATTTACGAAAAAAACTAGCTGAAAATAGCAAATTTGTTTGTAAAAATGGCTGAAAAAATGGCTAACATTTTGTTACCCCAAAAAATAACCAAATTACCCTAAAATAACCAAAAAATTGAATTTTAATTTAAATGTCCAATAATGATTTTATTAAATCTACATCTTCACTGTCTTCATTGTTATATTTTTCATTTTCGGCCACCATTTTTAAAAATTTCGTTGGCACTTCATAATCGTGGCAGCATTTTCCATTTCTGCGCAGGCCGTATCTATAAAGAGGAATATTAATAATGCTGCTTTAAAAACTTAAGTAAATGGAAATACCTTATTTTTAAAATTGAATTTAGTGTTTTTATATGTAACCTGTTTCTGAGGTTACTTTTTACTATGTTCATTTGACTGAACACACGCTCTACCACAAACTAGAGATGAAACACACAAAGCAGTGATGGTCAAAAGTAGAAATCACTGTTCGATAAGTATTTTCACTCAAGTCACTTAGAGTATTTTCGCTGTAACTGGTAATTCTCACAGACCTAAATCACGGGTTCGAGAAAATTGCCGAAAATAGCTGAAGTTTATTTTAAAGTAGCTAGATTTATAGCTAGTAGCAATTTCTTAATTTTTCTAGCATTCGGCCTTTCAAAATGGCTAGAACTAGCCATAAAATTGCTAAACTGGCAACACTGGCGAGCAGACGTCCACGGAAGTTTTAAAAGTGCCTCGAAGAACCAACGCGAATCAGGGGAAACAAAAGGGATACACAAGTGACAAGTGGCAGCAACAGGATATAGCACCGGACACAGCGGCAACCTCCGTGGATTACTAAGCGGAATCCAGAATACGGGTAAGCTGGCTAGGGCTTTGGCGAACAAGAGAGTAGGGATCTAACACAAGTGCTGCTAGGGAAAATATAGGAAAGAAAAAGAAATAAAAATTGTGTAACTTGTCTGATATCTGAAACCAAAACGGGAATATTTTTGGGAAGAAACGCAATCCGACGGCACTCTTCTCCAGACCAGTGATCCTAACTCTCCCCAAGTGGCCAACGATAATTCCTTACACGTTTTCGAGAAGGAACTCTGCGTGTGCGGCGTGATAGTTGGAACATCTTGGCATTTTTCCAGTGCGTCACACTTGAGTCTTTCCGCGGTGACACTTTGGTGAAAAGCTGGGTCGAGTTGGGTGATTTGGCGGCTGGAGGAAGAAGGGCTGGTCGGCGGGGTGGCGAGTTGAAGGAGCGCTGGTGTGGTAGTGATCGGAAGGGGAGGGGGCATAACCTGCCTTCTCTGTCCCAGAGTCCTAGCATTTAAACAAATTTTGCTGTAGGAGACCTTGGCGAGACTGAGACTCTTACCTTGGCCAAGAGACATCCTTACAGAGGTTTGAGTGGTGCTTAGAGTTCTAGTAACTAGAGTGTACATACTTGTATTTTTATACTCTGTACCGTACACAGAAAAAAATAAGATCAAATATCGAGTTGATCTTCCAATATAATTTCAAAAATATCAATTTTTAAATATCCAAGAGTTACTATTTAATATCAATATGATGCTGTAGTATTACATTGCTACTAAAAATATTATATTAATAAGCGAAATTCTCTAGCAATATATATATTATATATTTCAGCCATGCATTGATACTGCATTGATACTATAAAAATATATCAGGGATATTAACAAATATCAGATTGTTGATCTGAAACATTTCACTTTGATGTGTTCGAAATGTACGAGTGATATTTTCGATCATATCAAATGGGTATTCTTCAGATGAAGGCCGATTCGATGCTGAAAAATACCCGATTGATACTAAATATCGTGATCTTTTTTTTCTGTGTAGGTACATAGAGTATATTAAGTTTGTGCAAAAAAAAGTATGTGACAACCTGAATGAAGCATCGACGACCCTATAAAGTATATATATTCTTGATCAGCATCAACAGCCGAGTCATGTCCGTCTGTCCGTCAGTCTGTCCGTATGAACGCACAGATCTCAGAGATGGTAAGAGATATAGCATAGACATGTAGGGGACGTATGCTTCTTATTTCTGCCGGCAGATCAAGTTTATTTTATATTTTGGCCACGCCCCCTCCCACCACCGCAATTTAGAAAAAAACCAAATATCTCCCACAGTTTGAAAGATAGATGGGTTGTTCCTTCTGGACATATTTAGTAATCAGGATAACTTATCGATCTGCCAAAGGAAATGAATATCCGATAAACGGTGGTCGAGTTATAATCGAAAGACTGTTCGCTGCTTTCAGCTGCTACTGCAGCATCAAAATGTATGCTAAGCGTATAATTTCGTTTGTACACAGTATGTTATAGTCGGGCTTGACCGACTTTCTTTCTTGTTTTCAACCGACTCAGGTACTTTCCTTAAAAGATCGCTACCTCAGGGGGACCATAACCCATGGGCGTGCAATGTCATGTCCTTCCCTTATTCGTAACTTTTCCAACTGAATACCAATCTATTCTGAATGTTGAACCATGTTGCCTTAATTATATAGATACAGATGCTTATCGCATATTTCCAAAATCAAAGTTTTACATTTCCTCATTCACTAAACCCTTTGTATCTCCTTGATTGTTCTATCACTTAATCACGCGCCATTTAGAGTGCATAAATCACTGCCCTAAACTCTCGCATCACCCACCCCATTGGTGCCAGATAAGTTTCCAACAATAAAATACAAGCCACCAAACAGTTGCCATATTTTTCTCAACCTTTTCTTTCCGTTTTTTTCCCTGTCTTTCCACCTTGTGCATACTGTGTGCCATATTAAACGAAAGCCAAAGGCGGCGACAGCAAGTCAAGAAAAACATCCACAACAAGAAGACAAACAAAGTGTAGACCGGGTCTGGAATTTCAATAACCCACAGCTTTGGTAATATAAAAATATTGAAAATTAAATTGTGGAATAATATTAAAAATCAAGACAAGCCCTGCCAAACGAAAGAAAACCGCCAAGAAAATCAAATGCAAATTTATTAAACATAAGAAACACCACACAAAGGGAAACGTCAACATTAATGTAACATTTCCCAGGGCTCAAGGCCTTCCATTCAGCGTTTGCCTGATTGGATTTGCAACCTTAATTTCGCTCCATTTTTTGTTTGCTGCGCTCGCAATTAAGCGTCAAGGCGTAAGGTTCGCACTTCAAACGGCTGCAATTGTTTCAACTTTGGCCCTAACCAGAAATCTGGTTTTAAATAGTTCTTTCCCATTTCGTTTTCTATTGCGAGTTCACTTTGCGGGCGCCTTTCAATTCAAATTGAATTTGAATTTGGTCAATATTCATTCATAAAATCAGTGGAAGGAACTTTTCAACTTTTCTGCGGTTTTCAGCACGAAAGTTTTTATTGGCCTGCCCCCTCCCCTCTGGTGCTGGCCTCGTTTGTGGCTGTGTTCAACTTGCAAATGAAAATAGTTTTCTCTCTCCACGAAATGCAACTGAACGGCATTCAGGGTCAAATATTTAGCAAAATGCGGTACACGTTGTTGAAGAAAATTAAAGAAGCCAAACAAAAACTTGCCATTTTTCCAGTTCATCTGACTTTATGGGTGAGAATAAATGTGTAAGTGCGGAAGTGTGTATCTACGAGCGTGCAACAAACTGTGCTGCACGCTGAACTGCAAAAGCCAAACAGAGCCACGAAAGTCAAATTTGTATATTCTCAGAATTTCTACATTGAGTAGAATGCATTCAACTGGGTCGTGTAGTCAATTTGGATGCGCAGCTAAATTCACAGTTGCAAAGGATACTGTGCTGCTGTCCGACGGCGAAAGAAGTTTGAATAGTTATAAAAGGGGAAGCGATGAAAAGCTAGTGGGAAAAAGTTACTCAGTGAATTGAAAAGATAAAGTGTATTTGGAACCTATCCGAAGTGCTGCAGGGTAGCAGAACATCAGCACAACAAGTGTAATGTTTACTAAATGCGGACCATTCGCCAAGACTCAATACAGATGGATGCAGCTAGTAACTTTTTGTTGATCTTGTCGATGATTTCGAAGCAGGAACTAATAACGGAACCGAAACCGGAACCGTTAACCGAAACCAACCGTTTTATGTAATTTTTTCTGATTTTTTTGAGAACCGAAGACCGATTACAGATTTTATTGGCACCGATTGAAACGGAACGAAACCGAAACATTGTTACACTTACGGTCTCGGTTTTTTAAAGCTTTTCAAAGCGCACTCCTTTCAAAGAAGGAGTAGAACACTTATCAGACGTCCTTTACTCGATGTCAGATTTCCTTGACACTTTTCATAAGAAAAAAAACATACACGAATATCGCTCAGCTTGTAAAGGGCGCTTAGGAACGATCGGTCGAAAAACTAGTAATAATAATAATAATAATAATAATAATAATAATAATAATAATAATAATAATAATAATAATAATAATAATAATAATAATAATAATAATAATAATAATAATAATAATAATAATAATAATAATAATAATAATAATAATAATAATAATAATAATAATAATTTTTTTTTTTTTTTTTTTTTGGGTGAGGAGGGGAAAATGCCTTATGCATTTCCTAAACTGCCGTCGCAGTAGGGTATGTGGGACTCCCGCCCACCAAAAACCCCCCCTCAAATCGAGCCTTAATCCACTTCGGAAAAGCTTTCGCATTACTTCAAAGTGGGCTCATTTACGCGCCATGCGCTCCAATCTTTTGTCTGCGTCCAGACCCCCCTACTTTATATCCTTTCATCCAAGGCTTTTTTCTTAAGTCGTAGAATTTCTCCAACGAAATTCGCTACTGCTGTCCAGTACTCTTGGCTACTAGTCATTTTGGCAACAATATTCTCTGGTGTAATATATCCAATCATCAGCGATAGACTATTACGTTTTGAGGCAAAACGTTCACAGTGGAAGACTGTATGCTCTACGCTGTCCAATTCGGCGTCGCCATATACGCAACTAGGCGTTCTTCTTTTCCCTATCTTGTGCAGATAGGTGCCAAAATATCCGTGTCCTGTTAGCATTTGTGTGATGTAGTAGTCCACATCACCGTGCTTTCTTTGCACCCATTCTCTAACTTCTGGTATGAGCCTGGCCGTCCACCTTCCAGTGCTCTCGACTGCCCATCTGTCTTGCCACTGCGCAATAGTTGCTTCTCTGCAGATTTCACAAAATTGTATTGTGGCTTCTCTCGTTTGTCGCATCGTATAGATGTGTTTGCGCTCTCTTGCTAGTAGATCGAGCGGGATCACTCCTGCAATGACTTTGGCTGCCGCTCCTGACACCGTGCGGTATGCACTAATTATCCTCAGCGCAACTGTCCTTTGGACTGCAAGCAGTGGGTTCAATCTGCATTTTGCCTCCAGAGTATCTGCCCAGACCTCGCTGCCATACAGCAAGATGGCATTATTTACCTCCATCAAGAGTTTCCGTCTAGACTGGATCGGTCCTCCAGTGTTTGCCATTAGCCTGCTGAGCGACTTTACAGTCATTGCGGCCCTGGTCTTAGCATGCTGTATCTGTGCTCCAAAAGTTAATTTTGAGTCAAGCCTGACTCCCAGGTATTTGATCACGCTCTGTGTCCTTACTATACTCTCATTAACTCTCAAGTCCACCTCTAGCGGTATCTGTCGTCTGGTGACCAGCAGTAATTCTGTTTTCTCCGTCGCCAGCTGTAAGCCGTGCGAATCCAGCCAGTCCTTAACTCGGATCATCACCTGTGTAAGTTTACGCTGTGCGTAAATAGTGTCCCGCGCCGTTATGACTGCTACTATGTCATCTGCATATCCAACTAGGAAGGTGTCCTCAGGCATTTCAAGTCGGAGAATTTCGTCGTAGCTAATGTTCCACAGTTCCGGTCCTAGGATAGATCCCTGTGCTGCTCCCGATGTAAGTTGTATGCATTTTACGCCTACTTTAGTTTGGTAAATCAATTTACGGTTTTCGAGGTAGCTACTTATTATACGCAATAGGTATTCGGGGATTTTAAATCGCTCCTTAAGTGCCACAATCATATGTTCCCATTTTACACTGTTGAATGCGTTCTTCACATCTAAAGTTGCGAGCAATACTACGGGTCGAGAGAGGTGATTTCCTCGCTGACTTGCCTGCGCCGCTTGAACTACCTCCAGAATGGCTCCGGTTGTAGATCTGCCTGGCCTAAAGCCATGCTGCCTCGGGGAAAGGCCGCCAGCGCTTTCGATTGCAGCTGCTAATCTGGGCTTGATCAGCTTTTCCAGTAGCTTTCCCGTTGTATTGAGCATACATAGTGGTCGATAAGCAGATGGTGTGGTGGGGTCACCTTTGCCTTTGCTTATTAGTACCAGTCGCTGTACTTTCCAGGTGTCAGGAAATATTCCATTTTGGATACACGCGTTATACATATTTAAGAGGGTGAGTGGTCGACTTTCTGTGATTGCCTTAAGAACTTCTGCAGGGATATTGTCTGGACCCGGTGCTTTCCTGTTCTTTAGGCTTTTTGCCGCTCTAACAAGTTCGTCCTCGGTAAAGGGTTGCACTTGTTCATCAATTGTATGTGACATTTCAGGCCTTATCGGATGGGGAGGAAACAGTGCTTTGACAATATTATCCATTTGTTGTTCCTCTATATCTGGAAGTGAGCTTTTTGTTCTGAGCTTTTTCATCACAATCTTATAGCCAAGACCCCATGGATCGGTATTTACGTCTTTGCATAGGGCTTTCCATTTCTCTTGCTTGCTGTTACGGATTGCGATATTTAGGTCCTTCTTTGCGCTTCTGTACTGGTCCTCCTGGGCGATGAAATCACCCCTACGTCTCGCTCTAGTCAAACAGCGCCTTCTCCTGATGCACGTTTCTCTTAATTTTTTTATTTCCTCCGTCCACCAGTATACTTCTTGTCCATTTCTGCGTCTGTTACCAGTTTTGGGCATTGCGGCATCACAAGCTTTTTTTATAGTTAACATAGTATTGTTGACTATACTTTCTAATCTAACAGAATCCTGTGCCTCCGTTGTTCTCCTGTCAATTTCTTCTATCAGAAGGGTTTTGTTCAGTCGGTTTACGTTCCACCTGTGACTGCGTATCGTGCCATTTGAAGCCCCGTTTCTTGTCCTGGTTTCTCTTAGGATGTAAGAGATGTACTCATGGTCGCTTCCATTGTAAGTATCTAGGACTTTCCAGTCTGCGATTTTATGGGCCAGGTTTTCTGATACCAGAGTTATATCTGGGATCGTGCCGACGGTTCCCGCTCGCCTGAATGTCGCGGTTGCACCAACATTCGCGACTGCGAGTCCCAGTCGTGCGGCCATATCAAGTACTCTGCGCCCTCTGGAGTCGGTTGATGGCATACCCCACTCTTCTGCTCTCGAATTAAAGTCGCCCGCTACAATAAGGTTTCCCGTTATTTGCCTTGCGGTGTCTTCAATGTCATTCAGTTTGTCCTGAAATGTTTGTATGTCGTCACTTGGAGTTAGGTAGCAGCTAAATATATTGCAGTCTCCGACTTGCGCCAGTACGTAGCCTCTACCTCGAGCGTCCCTCAGATGCCGCACATTACTATCTCCTGGAATCCATATTGCAGCAGTTTTGGTTTCGTCTTCTAGCCAGGCGCCATTTTCTTTTCGCTTATACTGCTCACTTATTATTACTAGATCTGCTTTCTCCTCCAGGACTATTTGTGAGAGAAGAGCGTCCGCTGTCCTGCTTCTATGTAAATTAGCTTGGAGAACTTTCAATTTGGTTCTTTCCTCTTACTGGCAGCGCAGTTACTCGCTCCTGGGAAGTGTTTTAGGTCTTTGAGCTTCTCGTGAGCACATATACAGCATCTTGGTGGCTTTGTGCAACTTTTTATTTTGTGGCCGCTTTCTCCGCACCTAATACAGAGATCCTTTCGGTCCGGTCCATTGCAGTCCATCTGTAAGTGGCCTACGCCAAGGCATTTGAAACATCGCTTGATGTCGATGCGCCGTACTACTCTGCAGCGCGTCCATCCTATCTTAATTCTCTGTTCCTTCAGAATTTTAGCTGCGTCTTCGGTAGGCAGTGTAACAAAGGCTCGCCTTTGCTCTGCGCTGTTTACACCTGTCAGGTGGACTTTAAAGTCTTGGCTGGGGTCACCTATAGCTGCTCTAACAGCAGACACAACTTCCTCCTCCTGTGTCAGGCTGTCTAGGTCCCGTATCTCTAGTTTTGTCAGCGGCTTAAGTACCTTGACTGAAGCTCTCTCCTTGAGCGTGTCTTTGATGGTCTCATAGAACTTTTGGATCTTACTCCCTTTGGTCAGCTCTAGTAACATATCCCCGGTTTTGGTCTTTCTGACCGAGAGGATGGTGCTGTCAGCTTCGTCTGGCTTCACGTTATTTCGCAGGTCCCTTAGAACCTCTGCGTAGCTCTTGCCTTCTGCAGGCTTAACTAGCACAGCGTCTGGGCGACTTCGCGTCCTCGAACTGCTGGGTTTCTTTATAATCCTTTTGTCTTCGTGATTCCTGTTGTTGCCAGCTACAGTCGCTTTATCGCTTTTTTGTTGTGGTTTCCCCTTGTTGCGGGTCACGGTCTGGAAGCCATCATTAGGCTCCTTACCTTTTACCTTCTTGTTATTGTCTTGCGCTGCTGGACTAGTAGCGGTCCTCTTTTGAATGGACGACACTGGTGTATCGCTTCCTTCTCGATCTAGATTTTTAGATAACTTATTAAGTTCCAGACCTCTCTCTTTTTCGGCATTTTTCCAGCTCTTTCTATAGCTTCCGATAACATCAAATAGCTCACTTAGCTCCGAAGCGCCGTCCTTTACGTCCATGCTTATGTTTCTCTGCCTTAGCATGGCATGCTTCATTCTCCGAAGCACCGTTCTGCACTTTGCAAGCGATTCTTCCTCTAGAGCTTGCATCTTATATATTAGCTCCTGCCGTGGGGAGCTATGCGTTTTCCCTGTCCCTTGGTATGGAGCAGGAGTTTGCATTTCTGGGGGTGGGACCACTGTGGATACATAGACTGAACTGGGTGGTTGCCTATCCTCTAGTGTTTGCGCTGCCTTCGGGGTTTCCTGAGTCGAGGGGCTCGGAATAACCCTTTCAATGCCTGCCATTTTTTGTAATGGCGACCTCTCCATTAGACTGCTTTTTCCAAAAGCTTCTCTCTCCTTATTTTTTTGTTTTTCAATGGTGTTCATGCTATATGGGTCCAAACTTCAAGCCGCTATCTCGTCACATATATATACAGTTGCCCAAGAAGTCCCCATGGGTCCCTTTGCAAGCAGTGAGGTTCATGCGAGGGTTGACACAAGACTTTATGGGACCTTGTGTTCAGAGCCAGGACGGGCACTAAGCAGGAGTCATCTCAACTGCACCTGTATCATTGACTTAACGATGATGTGATTTGAACGTACTTGAAGACTCGCCACGTTTTAATAGGACGGAAGGTGCCTGCAACATTAGCCCAACAGCCATTTCGCCAGGGGTTCAATCTGGTTACTGAAGTGTTAGAATGCCTTAGTCACCAGCAGATTCGCCTTCTCACCTTAGCCAGTATGATGCCGAATGACATCGATACCAGTGTCCGGGGTCGCCACGTGGAGGCGGTGAGCTGCTTGGAGTCAGCCTGGATGGATCGTGGAACTGCCATGCAATCTGCGATACATGACAGTGATAATACAATGACCATAACAATAACAATAACAATGACAATCACAATAACAATAACAATAACAATGACAATGACAATGACAATGACATAACGATAACAATAATGATAACGATAACGATAACGATAACGATAACGATAACGATAATGATAACAATAATGATAATGATAACAATAACAATAACGATAACGATAACGATAATGATAACTAATAATGACTAATAATAATGATAATGATAACAATAACGATAACAATAATAATAATAATAATAATAATAATAATAATAATAATAATAATAATAATAATAATAATAATAATAATAATAATAATGATAATAATAATGATAATAATAATGATAATGATAATGATAATGATAATGATAATAATAATGATAATAATAATAATAATAATAATGATAATGATAACGATAACAATAATGATAATGATAATGATAACAATAACTACATAACAATAACAATAACTGATAATCGATACATAATAATGACAATGACAATGAAATAATAATAATAATAATAATATAATATAATTTTTTTTTTTTTTTTTTTGGGGTGAGGAGGGGAAAATGCCTTATGCATTTCCTAGACTGCCGTCGCAGTAGGGTATGTGGGACTCCCGCCCACCAAAAACCCCCCCTCAAATCGAGCCTTAATCCACTTCGGAAAAGCTTTCGCATTACTTCAAAGTGGGCTCATTTACGCGCCATGCGCTCCAATCTTTTGTCTGCGTCCAGACCCCCCTACTTTATATCCTTTCATCCAAGGCTTTTTTCTTCAGTCGTAGAATTTCTCCAACGAAATTCGCTACTGCTGTCCAGTACTCTTGGCTACTAGTCATTTTGGCAACAATATTCTCTGGTGTAATATATCCAATCATCAGCGATAGACTATTACGTTTTGAGGCAAAACGTTCACAGTGGAAGACTGTATGCTCTACGCTGTCCAATTCGGCGTCGCCATATACGCAACTAGGCGTTCTTCTTTTCCCTATCTTGTGCAGATAGGTGCCAAAATATCCGTGTCCTGTTAGCATTTGTGTGATGTAGTAGTCCACATCACCGTGCTTTCTTTGCACCCATTCTCTAACTTCTGGTATGAGCCTGGCCGTCCACCTTCCAGTGCTCTCGACTGCCCATCTGTCTTGCCACTGCGCAATAGTTGCTTCTCTGCAGATTTCACAAAATTGTATTGTGGCTTCTCTCGTTTGTCGCATCGTATAGATGTGTTTGCGCTCTCTTGCTAGTAGATCGAGCGGGATCACTCCTGCAATGACTTTGGCTGCCGCTCCTGACACCGTGCGGTATGCACTAATTATCCTCAGCGCAACTGTCCTTTGGACTGCAAGCAGTGGGTTCAATCTGCATTTTGCCTCCAGAGTATCTGCCCAGACCTCGCTGCCATACAGCAAGATGGCATTATTTACCTCCATCAAGAGTTTCCGTCTAGACTGGATCGGTCCTCCAGTGTTTGCCATTAGCCTGCTGAGCGACTTTACAGTCATTGCGGCCCTGGTCTTAGCATGCTGTATCTGTGCTCCAAAAGTTAATTTTGAGTCAAGCCTGACTCCCAGGTATTTGATCACGCTCTGTGTCCTTACTATACTCTCATTAACTCTCAAGTCCACCTCTAGCGGTATCTGTCGTCTGGTGACCAACAGTAATTCTGTTTTCTCCGTCGCCAGCTGTAAGCCGTGCGAATCCAGCCAGTCCTTAACTCGGATCATCACCTGTGTAAGTTTACGCTGTGCGTAAATAGTGTCCCGCGCCGTTATGACTGCTACTATGTCATCTGCATATCCAACTAGGAAGGTGTCCTCAGGCATTTCAAGTCGGAGAATTTCGTCGTAGCTAATGTTCCACAGTTCCGGTCCTAGGATAGATCCCTGTGCTGCTCCCGATGTAAGTTGTATGCATTTTACGCCTACTTTAGTTTGGTAAATCAATTTACGGTTTTCGAGGTAGCTACTTATTATACGCAATAGGTATTCGGGGATTTTAAATCGCTCCTTAAGTGCCACAATCATATGTTCCCATTTTACACTGTTGAATGCGTTCTTCACATCTAAAGTTGCGAGCAATACTACGGGTCGAGAGAGGTGATTTCCTCGCTGACTTGCCTGCGCCGCTTGAACTACCTCCAGAATGGCTCCGGTTGTAGATCTGCCTGGCCTAAAGCCATGCTGCCTCGGGGAAAGGCCGCCAGCGCTTTCGATTGCAGCTGCTAATCTGGGCTTGATCAGCTTTTCCAGTAGCTTTCCCGTTGTATTGAGCATACATAGTGGTCGATAAGCAGATGGTGTGGTGGGGTCACCTTTGCCTTTGCTTATTAGTACCAGTCGCTGTACTTTCCAGGTGTCAGGAAATATTCCATTTTGGATACACGCGTTATACATATTTAAGAGGGTGAGTGGTCGACTTTCTGTGATTGCCTTAAGAACTTCTGCAGGGATATTGTCTGGACCCGGTGCTTTCCTGTTCTTTAGGCTTTTTGCCGCTCTAACAAGTTCGTCCTCGGTAAAGGGTTGCACTTGTTCATCAATTGTATGTGACATTTCAGGCCTTATCGGATGGGGAGGAAACAGTGCTTTGACAATATTATCCATTTGTTGTTCCTCTATATCTGGAAGTGAGCTTTTTGTTCTGAGCTTTTTCATCACAATCTTATAGCCAAGACCCCATGGATCGGTATTTACGTCTTTGCATAGGGCTTTCCATTTCTCTTGCTTGCTGTTACGGATTGCGATATTTAGGTCCTTCTTTGCGCTTCTGTACTGGTCCTCCTGGGCGATGAAATCACCCCTACGTCTCGCTCTAGTCAAACAGCGCCTTCTCCTGATGCACGTTTCTCTTAATGTTTTTATTTCCTCCGTCCACCAGTATACTTCTTGTCCATTTCTGCGTCTGTTACCAGTTTTGGGCATTGCGGCATCACAAGCTTTTTTTATAGTTAACATAGTATTGTTGACTATACTTTCTAATCTAACAGAATCCTGTGCCTCCGTTGTTCTCCTGTCAATTTCTTCTATCAGAAGGGTTTTGTTCAGTCGGTTTACGTTCCACCTGTGACTGCGTATCGTGCCATTTGAAGCCCCGTTTCTTGTCCTGGTTTCTCTTAGGATGTAAGAGATGTACTCATGGTCGCTTCCATTGTAAGTATCTAGGACTTTCCAGTCTGCGATTTTATGGGCCAGGTTTTCTGATACCAGAGTTATATCTGGGATCGTGCCGACGGTTCCCGCTCGCCTGAATGTCGCGGTTGCACCAACATTCGCGACTGCGAGTCCCAGTCGTGCGGCCATATCAAGTACTCTGCGCCCTCTGGAGTCGGTTGATGGCATACCCCACTCTTCTGCTCTCGAATTAAAGTCGCCCGCTACAATAAGGTTTCCCGTTATTTGCCTTGCGGTGTCTTCAATGTCATTCAGTTTGTCCTGAAATGTTTGTATGTCGTCACTTGGAGTTAGGTAGCAGCTAAATATATTGCAGTCTCCGACTTGCGCCAGTACGTAGCCTCTACCTCGAGCGTCCCTCAGATGCCGCACATTACTATCTCCTGGAATCCATATTGCAGCAGTTTTGGTTTCGTCTTCTAGCCAGGCGCCATTTTCTTTTCGCTTATACTGCTCACTTATTATTACTAGATCTGCTTTCTCCTCCAGGACTATTTGTGAGAGAAGAGCGTCCGCTGTCCTGCTTCTATGTAAATTAGCTTGGAGAACTTTCAATTTGGTTCTTTCCTCTTACTGGCAGCGCAGTTACTCGCTCCTGGGAAGTGTTTTAGGTCTTTGAGCTTCTCGTGAGCACATATACAGCATCTTGGTGGCTTTGTGCAACTTTTTATTTTGTGGCCGCTTTCTCCGCACCTAATACAGAGATCCTTTCGGTCCGGTCCATTGCAGTCCATCTGTAAGTGGCCTACGCCAAGGCATTTGAAACATCGCTTGATGTCGATGCGCCGTACTACTCTGCAGCGCGTCCATCCTATCTTAATTCTCTGTTCCTTCAGAATTTTAGCTGCGTCTTCGGTAGGCAGTGTAACAAAGGCTCGCCTTTGCTCTGCGCTGTTTACACCTGTCAGGTGGACTTTAAAGTCTTGGCTGGGGTCACCTATAGCTGCTCTAACAGCAGACACAACTTCCTCCTCCTGTGTCAGGCTGTCTAGGTCCCGTATCTCTAGTTTTGTCAGCGGCTTAAGTACCTTGACTGAAGCTCTCTCCTTGAGCGTGTCTTTGATGGTCTCATAGAACTTTTGGATCTTACT